>JAXRJS010000123.1:60000-86116 GCA_037127375.1 Dione juno | reverse complement strand
ATAAAACTTACCCCTTCTGTACAAGAATAAACACTAAAAGTAAAAAGTAAGCCGCTACTCTTAATAAACAAATTAAATTTCCAAAAATCAATATATTTCTTTGTACATTAAGCGGTCAGTTTAACGGTCCTTTCTCTCGGCATGACACACGTTATCTGCGTTCAACTTCATTTTACTTAAAATCTCCCTACCCGCTCGTTACACATGTAATTTAAACAATCGATAAATATTATTAAAACAAACAAAAAAACAGCTACGCGGAAAGGAAGATTTGAACTATGGTCGCTCGTAAAATATGTGCTTATCGCCACTGCACTAACAAACGTCGCTGATGGTTTTTTTTTAAATTACTTATCTCATAATAATATGTATATGTATATGTATATGTATATGTATATGTATATGTATATGTATATGTATATGTATATGTATATGTATATGTATATGTATATGTATATGTATATGTATATGTACTATGTACATGTACATGTACATGTACATGTACATGTACATGTACATGTACTGTACATGTACATGTACATGTACATGTACAACTTGATCGAATTTTAATTACCAAAATAGAGCTTCACCTTTAATAGAACAATCATTTTCTTCCATGACCATACTTATAATTATTTTAATGTTGTATGTACGTTGCATGTACATGTACATGTACATGTACATGTAAATGTAAATGTGAATGTGAATGTGAATGTGAATGTGAATGTGAATGTGAATGTGAATGGGAATGTATGTGAATGTGAATGTGAATGTGCATGTGAATGTGAATGTGAATGTGAATGTGAATGTGAATGTGAATGTGAATGTGAATGATGTGAATGTGAATGTGAATGTGAATGTGAATGTGAATTGAATGTGAATGTGAATGTGAATGTGAATGTGAATGTGAATGTGAATGTGAATGTGAATGTGAATGTGAATGTGAATGTGAATGTGAATGTGAATGTGATGTGAATGTGATGTGAATGTGAATGTGAATGTAGTGAATGTGAATGTGAATGTGAATGTGAATGTGAATGGAATGTGCATGTGAATGTGAATGGGAATGTGAATGTGAGGAATGTGAATGGGAATGTGAATGTGAATGTGAATGGATGTGAAGGTGAATGTGAATGTGAATGTGAATGTGAATGTGAATGTGAATGTGAATGTGAATGTGAATGTGAATGTGAATGTGAATGTGAATGTGAATGTGAATGTGAATGTGAATGTGAATGTGAATGTGAATGTGAATGTGAATGTGAATGTGAATGTGAATGTGAATGTGAATGTGAATGTGGAATGTGAATGTGAATGTGAATGTGAATTGTGAAGTGAATGTGAATGTGAATGTGAATGTGAATGTGAATGTGAATGTGAATGTGAATGTGAATGTGAATGTGACTGTGAATGTGAATGTGAATGTGAATGTGAATGTGAATGTGAATGTGAATGTGAATGTGAATGTGAATGTGAATGTGAATGTGAATGTGAATGTGAATGTGAATGTGAATGTGAATGTGAATGTGAATGTGAATGTGAATGTGAATGTGAATGTGAATGTGAATGTGAATGTGAATGTGAATGTGAATGTGAATGTGAATGTGAATGTGAATGTGAATGTGAATGTGAATGTGAATGTGAATGTAATGTAAATGTAAATGTATGTGTAATGTATAATTATGCATATGCATATGCATATGTAATATATATATATAAAATGCACAAAAACAAATAAGCAGATAATACAGAGTAAAAAGTGTTCAAAGGTGACTTATTCTAACAGAGATTTTTAAACCAAGTGCAAGGGTGAGTGATAAATAAGCGGGTGACAAAAATTGATATATATATATAATATTATATATATATATATATATTATAATATATATATATATATAAATATATATATATATTATAAAAAGTGCTTTTTAAGTGCTGCCTGAAAGTTTTAAATGATGTTTTGTTCCAAATCGATGCGGCATATACGGAGGACTTTTGTAGGAATTTTGTGTTACTTTTTGGGATGTCAAGAATTGGTTTACATAAGACCTTCTTGAGGGGTGGGGGTAGGGAGGATGTTGAAAAGGGAACGTAGCTAGGTAGGAAAATTTTGGTAATTAAGTATTTTACAAAGGAGGGAAAGGATATGCATTCACGGCGAAAACGGATTGCGAGTCAAATTTAAACTGTGCGCGAAACTGAGAGACATGGTCATATTCCGTAGACCATAGATGAAACGTATCGCGAGATTTTGAAGGCGCTCTAATTTGCTAAGTAGCTCCTCATTTACATCCAAGTAGCAAAAAGTCGGCGTAATCAAGAATTGGTAAAAACAGACATTGCGCAAGCATAATTTTGGTTTTGTGAGGGAGAAAAAATTGGAGACGCTTGAGATAATGGAAAGAGAAAAGCATGCGTCTCTTTCGCGCTCTCAAATAAAGGGCCCAATTTTGGGATGAGTAAACAACAATGGCGATATAAATATAAGGCAGAAGAAAATGTCTTTTCGTGAGAATATTCACTCGGTGCCCGGGGAGCGTTAAAAAGTGGTTTTGTCATATAGTAGATGGAGAATAAAGAGAGAGAAGGAGCAGAATTAGCGACTCGAGTTTAATGTCTTTAAATGTGCATTTTTTATTGTACGAGATTGGGGGTGCCATGCCGTGTGAGTAATCATTGTTTATTAAACCCTTTTTTATACATTTCATATATATTGATTCTAATTAGTATTTTCTTTAATAACTTTTTTTTTAGTTTATTTATAATGTCTAAACTACATAATTTTTTAATTTAGTTTTAGAATTTTATTAAATTTCCCATGTAAAATGTTTAATCTTTATAAATTTTGCCGATGTTTTTTGGCGGTGTCTTATTCATTTTAAATTTTTAAGAAAGAAATTACAAAATTTTAAATTTAAACTTTACGTTTTTCTGAAGTATCCCTACCTTTTAAAATTTACGTAGATCATTTCAATAGACTTCAAATAATATTGAAGAATAGGTTCTTGTCCCTATCGTTCATTGAATACAAAAGGGTCACAAAAAAAAAAATCTAAAAACTGTTTTATTTCAAATATGAAGACAAAATCTACTTAAATATTTAGTAAAGAAGACGCTTGTCATTTTACTCGTACATCAAATTTAGCAACAAACCACTATTTTGCTATTTAAAAGTAAAAGGGACCTTTTACATTGAGCACTATACCCAAACTTTTTAAAAAAATCATTTATGTATCTTCTCACAAATAGCTAGCCTTTTAAATTCCCGAAAAATGGCTTTGTAGCTCGCAAATCCACAGAAAGTAACCTTTGCAAATTTTTTGGATTCCCTTTTATACCGCTATGGATAATAGGCTTCAGGTGGATGCAGTGTATATGATTTTACAAAGGCTTTTGATAAAATATCTCACGACCTTTTGATACACAAATTGGGACAATTCGGTGTTCATGGTGATTTACTCCTTTGGTTTTGTTCTATCTAAGAAATCGAAGTCAGGCAGTTACTGAAAAGGGTCGCTGTTCAACTTTTTTCCCAGTCTCCTCAGGAGTCCCTCGGGTTCTCATCTTGGCCCACTTTTTTTTTTATATTTGTAAACGATGTAACTTCTTGTTCTCATCATTCTAAAGTACTTCTTTACGCTGACGATATGAAAATTTTTAAGTCAATTAAAACTTTACATAATTGTAATTTACCCCAGGAGGTTTTGTGTAGTTTAATATCTTACTGTGATTCAAACCACCTTTTTTTGAATATCAAAAAATGTAATTTTATACATTTACAAGAAAGAAGAATCCGTAAAACTTCTGTCTTGGGTTCAATTGGATGAAGGACTTTTTTTTGACTCAATATAAGCATTCAATCCAAAAGGCATACAAAATGCTAGGTTTATTGTTAGTGTGTAAAAAGATATTTAAAAAAAAAAATTCTTAGTAATCTGTTTTTTTTTTATGTATGTCTATAACGGGGTTTTTAAATGGCCTGACCCGTTTAGTTTTTTTTGTTCTTTTATTGAAGTTACTTTACGCTTATTTAATACTTTTGATAATTTTTACGATGATTATACTCAGAAGCATCTTTTTTTTGCGGGCAGATATCAGAGTGAATTAAGAAATTTGTACATATGTGCTAAATTTTACATTCTTGTGCTAAGTTGTTTATGAACTAACTTTCTAACACACTTTCAACAAATAATAACCAATATAAAAAGGGAAAACACCAGTAAACCAACTTCTAAAGGGATGGAAGAACTCTCATCTTTTTTTTTCCCCAAAGAAGGGAAGAGTTTGAGAAGAACCTCTCCAGTCTGGATCTACCCAACTGTTAAAACCCTAACAGCAAAATTTTTATACTTTTAAGTCTCTTGTGTGGAAAACTTTTGGTCTACTAAAGTCACAGGTTGAACTTGTTGTGCTTGGCATGGACCCCCTGGAGACACTGTCTAGAAAAAAGGGTTCTTCTAATTCATGGAGTTGAAGAGGACAAGAACGAGATTTGCTTCAAAAGGTAACCGGCTTTTAAACCCAACCAGATGAAGTTGTCAGATAATTGCCCACATCAATAGAATCTTGTCATAGATTGGGTGCTAAGAAGAACTTTTCCCAACCCTATCTCATCAGTTTTTCTTTCGTGCAACTCCGTTCTAATTTTTGGAAGGCCAAAACGACTTTAAAAGGGCACTAAAATAACTATTTCTAAATTTTGACTAGATCGCGTCAAGAGGTTTTCATAGCGGCACGTAAAATTTTGGTATAAAAAATGCTGGACAGTTGATGGCGAAATTATTATATTACTTCAGAAAAAATCTAAAATTTAAAAATTTTCATCCATGCCAGAACTTAAACAATTAATACAGGAATGTTTTTTATGAAATCTTTTGACCACTAAATTTATATTTTTTATACCATCTTAACTTGGTCGGTAAGCATATTATAAGATGATAGTTGCATATTTTACTGTTTATTTTTTGTTTAACTTCGTATAGTACATTTAAAATTCTTTTTTTTTGTTTTGTGTTTTTTGTTTTTTTTTGCAATTTTTAAAATTTGTACATATTTTTTTTTGTTTAACATTTTAAATCATGACACAGTATGTTGACAATAATGTTTTTACGTTTGTCATTTCCCGTACAATTATAATTTTGTTAGTTTTTGTCTTTGGTTGTTTTACTTTCCGTTTTGCGTTTGTATTTTTTAACAGTATATGTTCAAAATTGTAAATAAATTTTTTAGTGTAATTTATCTTGTAATCAACATGCACGGGAATTTTATTTAATTATTTTTTTTTATTAATACTTTTTATATATTATAAAGTTTTTTTAAATTTTTACATTCATTATAATTTTATTTTTTTTTTAAATTATTTTTTTTTATTTTAGTATTTTAATTTTTTTTTGTGTATTATTTATGCATTGTTTATATATTATGTATTTAAATGATGAATACTTTTCCTGCTCTTCCAGCGATTATAACAGTGCTACTAGTAATGTTTCATCATTTCAGATTCGAACCTCTTAAAATAAACTGTAAAAAATATTTATCAATCCGTCTAAATCTCTTTCTTTAGTGCATATCAACGCTCAGAGTGTACCAGCTCTTTTTACTGATCTTCTCGCATTTTGGCTCCGGCGTAGTGTTTGTATACTCTATCCGAGACTTGGTTTAAGCCTTTTTTTTCATCTGTTAGCTACTCTATTGCAGGATACCAGCTTTTTCGAAACGATCGCACTCTGCAAGGTGGTGGATGTGTTTGTATATTCGCAACAATATACCTGCGGGCATCATTAAATGTTCTCTTAATGATTCTTTAGGAACGCTTGAATATCTTTTTCTAAAATTTAACGTTACATCGTAAAAAAACCCTTTTTGGGGGTTTTGTATTCCCCGAATGAAAAAATTTAAATTTATTTTTCTACTTTGGAAAGTGCCCTGGAATATCTATCACCACTTTATGAGATGTCATCTGTAAGGGCGATTTAAATACGTGTCTGTTAACGGATTTTGCTAGATCGGATTTTTTAAAAAGCATTGTAGAGTCTTACAACTTCCCCTCCTAAGGTTAGAGAAAAAACATTTCTTCAGCGCAACTTTAAGATAGGGACTTGGAACGCTTGAGGGAGGATGTGAGTAACATCGACTGGTCATCCACTAATTTTGACAGTATGGGGACTCTAACTAAGACCAGTTCGCATGAAGCATGCACCCGCTCCCTGGTTAACACCTGTTATTAGACGAACTATGTGTAAGCGTGACAGAGCCAAAGCTAAAAATAAAAAATCCTTGCCAAGAAAACTTCGCTGCCTAAAAAAAACTGCGTAACATTTGCAATAGAATTTTAGGGATGCAAAACGAACGTATGAAAAACATTCATAGCACTATCCAGAATCTCAGTCAAGCACAAGTTTGGAGATTCTTAGAGTCATTACGGGTAGGTAATTTCAATGATACTCATTCCGTAAATATAAATCTCCTTTAAATTTAAACTATTTTTT
The DNA here is from genome assembly GCA_037127375.1 of Dione juno. Lineage (NCBI taxonomy): Eukaryota > Metazoa > Arthropoda > Insecta > Lepidoptera > Nymphalidae > Dione > Dione juno. Next base: position 79,628 of record JAXRJS010000123.1, on the reverse strand, counting down.
ACAACTTCACCTTTAAACATAACCCCCCAAATTAAATCTGAAACTCTTAAGATTTTGTCACAAACTGTCCTACCAGACTCAACCCCTTTTCTTTCAAAACTTTTTCTGAAGATGATGTCAGGAAGTGTATCAAATCTATTTCCTCTAAAGCCTTTGGAAGTGACTACCCAGTCTCGACATGATTCTCCCCGTGTTGGAAAGCATTACACCAGTGGTCACCCCATAAAAAATTTTTCACTGACAAGTAATTTTTTTCCGGCTCAGGGGAAGAATGCGTATGTCGTTCCCTTACCTAAAACCCAACCCCAACCGTTGCTGAATATCGTCCTATATCTGTTCTTCCCCTCCTACCCAAAAGTCCTTGAATCCACCAATCAACTTCCTGGTTTTTCTCCTATAACAATTTTTTATGCCTTATCAATCTGGCTTCCGTCCCTACCACAGTACAGTTAGGGGTTGCTGAATATCACTGAGGACATACGTTGTGTATAACACCAAGCTCACCGTGATGGTACTACTTGATTTCAGCAGCGTTTTTAATTCTGTTGATTTTGATATACTTCTGGGCACTCTTCGCGCAGCTAACTCTCTTCTTCAGTTATAATGGTTCTGTTCATTCTCTTCGGTCGTCGGCAGTGCTAAAAGCTCGGTGTCACATTATCATGCTTGGAACTCACTGCTGGCGTATCTCAAGGCGGCGTTCTCTCTCCACTTTTTTTTTCTTTTTTTATTAAAAACATATCAAAAGTCATTTCCCCCCCCCAATTTTTATGCAGATGCCCTGCAGTTATAAAACATTGTAATTTGAATGAATTCCCTAAGGCTAAAAACTCTAAACAAGGATTTTTTGCTATTCATTTTTGGGCTGAATCTTTGGTTATTTGTTAACCCTACCAAATCGCAAACTCTTTTTTTGGTAGTAACAAGCTTAGAGGTAGAATCATTTGGGAAACTAAACGCCGAAAATTTTGTATTCGGGAGTTAAAACTAAATACTGTAAAAAAAAAAAAAATTGGTCAAAGGCCTTATTTTTGACAGTAATAGTCTTGGACTTCACACATTAATGATATTAGCAAACGCATGCATTTCTTTTTCCTTTCTCTCAAGCGTCTCCAATATTTCCTCCCTCACAAAACCAAAATTAGCTTGCGCAATTCTTCTCCTCCCAATTCTTGCTACGCCGACGTTTGCTATTTAGATGTGACCGAGGAGCTATTAAACAAGCTAGAGGTCTTCAAAATCTCGCCATACGATTTATCTTTGGTTTGCGTAAGTTTGATCACTTTTCTAAATTTGCGCTTAGTTTAATTTGGGCTCCCATCCACCTTCGCCGAGATATGCACATTAACTTTTTTTTTTAAAATTTTTAAATTTATGAAAATTTCCCTTTATCTCCGCTCTCGTTTTAACATATTCCCACCCCCCACCGCTCTAGGCGGTCGTGTGTCATACCATACTAGACTTACCTAAGAGAAATACTAATACCCCCAAAACCCTTCTCAGTGTATGCGCAACTCTGGGGAACCAACTTCCTTAATCCATCCAAAATAGTCCAACCATCTTTTCCCTTTCAAATGTCAATTAAAAAAGCACTTACTCGCAAGTTTAAACGAGTAAATTGATTTTAGACAGTCATCAAGTGATAAATTATTTTAGCCACTTATGTTGTAGTATTAGTATTTTTTTTTTTTATTTTATATATGTATGTATGTATGTATGTATGTTTTTGAATATTTATGTATTTTTAATAAGTATGTTTTTATATATTATAGTTCCATATTTGGTTCCAAGTTTTATTTAGTGTGGCATAAATTAATTATATAGTATTTCTAATTTATTTTGAAATTTAAATTTTACTATATATTCTTACCCGCTGCTTAAAAACCTCCCCTACCATAGGTTTGGGTGGAAGAGATCTCTTGTAGGGATAAGTCCCCCTTTGTGTACTAATTTTTTTTTTTTAATGTTGTTACTCTTATGTTTTTTTTTTTTGTACAATAAAGAATATTTAAATTTTAAGCGGACTCTTTGGAATATTGTTCCACATGCTGGGAAACCACACTATAAATATATATTAAAGGATCGAATCCTTTTATAACAAATTTTTTCGGCACCTTAGTCAGAGACAATTATATGGAGACATAGTTTATCACTTTAGACAGCAAAATTTAGAGAAACGCCGAGAGGGCAGAGACAGGTGTTTTTGTACAAGGTTTTGAACAACTTAATCGACTCCCTTTACTGCTAAGTAAAGGTTTAAATTTTTCGTGTCATAGGTTTAAATGCACGAAATAAGCCCTTTTTTGCAATACCTAAATTCAAAAAAAAATAGCTTCTAATAACATTGTGTCCGTGCTTGCAAGAGTTTTAATTATAAGTATTGCGTTTTGGGCTTTTTAATTTAGCATCACAAATTTCAAAAATTGTATTAAAAAACGTTTTTTAAATGTAGTTAAGGTTTTGCATTTGTCAATTTCTTTTTTCGTTGTTGAGTGTTATTTTTATTTTTTTTTCTTTGTTTTTAATAGCGGGCTTCCAGGCCCGCAGCTAGAGAGGTACAACCCTCTAGAGGTCTCGGTATTAATTCTTTAATTTTTTATATTTATCAGATAAATAATTTTAAAATTTTTTTATTTAGATTTTTTTATGAAAATTTTTAATAATTATTTTAAATTTATTTAATAGCTTAATTTTAATATTTTTAAAAATTATTTAAATTTAAGTATTTAAAGGGGATTATTATTATCTTTAAAAAATTTTTAAATTTTTTTTTTTTTACAATGAAAATGTTGTTTTTTTAAACTATATAAATATAAAAAAAAAAGAAAAATTTTAAAGATTTAATCACTAGGCATTAAGTTAGCAGCTTAATTATAATATATTTTTTAAATTTGGAATTTTTATTCAATTTTTTTTTTAAAAGGTATCCCTATTTGGGTTTCAATTAATCAAACAAATTTTAACTCTATCTTTTGTCGAAAAAAAATGCAAATTGCTTCTTGTTTAAGATAAATTTAAAATTAATATTTTTTTTAATGCAAATCAAAAGTTTTAAATTAAAATATAATCCTAATTGGTCAAATTTTAAAATTTTTGTTTCATTCATGAAAGGCCCAAAATGTATAATTAAAAAAAAATTTTAAAACAAGTTATGAATTGCTAAATTTTAAAAGTAGGTGATAGGAAAAATTAAAGCGTTTCTCATCAAAAATTAAAAAAATTATTGTGTTGTGTTAAAAAATGTACAGAAAAAAGGGTACGGCTAAAGTTTGGTTAAATCCGCTTCAAATGGGGCTTTTTCTCGGTCTATAAAAGAATTTTTTGAAACTAAAAAAAAAATTATTAAAAAATATTTGCAATTACTATTATAAATTAAAAAAATAGAAAAATTAAAAAAATTATTTACATTAAAAATTTTTAAAATTTTTGATTGGGTCAAATATACTAAAAAATTATAAATTTAATAATTTCCTCATCAAAAATTGAGATATAAAGAAAAAATCAAAATCTCTGCAAAAAGTCAATATCATGCTGCTGTTCAAATCCTGGTGATTTCTTTAAAAATGAAAATTAATGTGTCGTATAGGACATGTTAATAAAAAAATTTTTCCTGTTCGTAACCCCCCTGAAATCCTGTACTTAAAAAAGTTTTCCCAAAATTTTGTCTGCGATTGAAAATGAGGCTTCAAAATATTCTAAACTTGAAGGATTGTAAAGTAAAATCCTAAAAAAAATTTTTAAAAATAGCTTTGGTAGTTTGGGTGTTTTTTTCTATTAAAACTGGTGAGCTCAAGTTACAGTAATTCCTGATGTAAAAAGAAAAATAGTTTTAGTAAAGGAATTTGAAAAAGGATTAAACGGGATAATATTAGTTGGGGGTCAATTAGATCCAATTTCAATATTACGGGGTAATCTTCTATGAAAAAAAACTCAAAAAAAAAAAAAAAAAATCAGAAAAATTAAAAAATTTTTCCCCATCGTAAACCTTTAGACACATTATAGTATGTTTTTCCCTTTAAGAGTTCCTTCTCGCAAAAACTCTCATCATTGGTACATAGTTAATAATCCGTAAATACCCAATTAGTAAATTTATATTAAAATTATGGAATCATTACTTCCTGTAAAAAAGTTATTTTCCATAGTTTGTAAAATTAAGGGGGGGTGAAAAAGATTTTTTGGTTTAAAAAACTTTTAAAAAAAGTTCTTAAAATAGAAATGCAAAATTGTTATGGCCCCGATTCTAAAAATTGTAATAAAATTTGAAAATTTAAAAAAAAAAATAAATAATAAATAATTTACGGTTTTAAAAGAATAATAAAAGTTGCAATTAAAGGGTTAAAAATCAAACTTTGGAGAAAAAATTTTTTTAATTTTTCTTAAAAATAAAGGTAAAATTTTTTGGGGGTTTTAAAATAATGTTTTAATTTTTGAATTAAAAATAAATTTAGTTTATTTTTGGGATAAAAAGAATATATTAAGGTATATTTTTAAAAATATTGGGGAATAGAAAAAAAAATTTTAAAAAAAAAAAAAAAAGAGTAAAAAAAGTAGATCCTTATATATTATCCTAATAATTTTTAAATTCTTATGAATTTATTGGAAAAATTTCAAAATGTAATAAATTTGGGGAAAAAAAAAGATAAAGGGATAAAAATTTAAACCTAAGAATGTTCTTATTCTTAAAAGGAAATAAAAAAATTTGTTAAGGATAAAAATTGAAAAAAATTATTTTCATTTTTTTAATAAATTTTTTTATTAATTTTATTAATTGATAATTTGAATTGATTTTTAATTAAAATAAAAAAAATTTATTTATAAAAATAATAAAAAGGAAATGAAAAATATTAGAGAATTTTTCAATTAATAATTATTTGTATAAAAAGAATATTTTAAAAAATTAAATTTAATATTTATGTTTTTTAAAATTTTTTATATTAAATAATTTAAATATGATGGTTTTAAGAAAATTTTTTGTCATTAATGAATATTTTTTAATAAAATTTTTTTTTAAGTTCTTTCTAAAAAAGGATAAATCTATGATTTACCCAAAATTTTTAAAATTGCCCTAAAATTACTTAAAAAAAAAGTTCATTTAAAGTTTGGGTTGAAATTTTATCCTAATGAAGGATTTTATGAATATAACGTTGTGTTAACTAAATCAATTTTTTATTTATTGGAAAAAAATGATTTTTACCAAAAGCGAAAATTGAATTTTTAATTTTTTAATTTTATAGGAATCAAATTCTAATTTTTAAAAGTTGAGTATTCTAATTCATATATTGGTAAAATTTATTTTAATTTAATTTGGGTTATTAATTTTAATAATTAAAAATCTAAAGAAAAGTCAAAAAAAATTTAAAGAATGGCATAAAATAGTTCAAATAATTCAATTATTTGGCCTTTAATAAAAATTTAATTTTTATTAAAAAAAATTAATTTTTAAATTGCTACTAAAATTTATTTGTTAAAATAATTAAAGTAGATGTGAAAAAATGTTTTTTATTAAAGGGGAATTATTTTGTAAAAAAATTTATCAAGTTGCATTTCTAAAAAAAAAATTCCTTTAATAATGGGGTTAAATCCTTAATATTTCCATATTTAAAAATTATTAAAAAGGGTTCATTATTAATTTTAGAAGGTGGGAAATTTTTTATACTCAATTATATTTATTTAATAAAATAAAAATTTTATTTTATTATTTAATTAAATGGAATAATAAAAATTATAGAAAATAATGAAAATATATAAATAAATATATTTAAATAAAATTTTAATAATAATAAAACCCTAAATAAAAAAATTTGAAAAAATGAAATTAATCCAAAAAAATTTTTATAAATTTAATTTTTAAAAAATATTGATTTAATAAATCCTTTATATAATATATAAAAATATATATTATATATATATATAATATATATATTTTATAAAATATATATAAAAATATTATATTATATTATATATATATATAATTATTTAATATATATATATTATTCTAAATTTATAAAATTAATATTTTAAAACTTATAAATAAAAATGCCCTTTTTTATCTTTTATTTTTGTTTTCTTGTTTTGGGAAAAAGGAACCAATAAATAGTCAGTCTTTTTGAAAACAAAAAAAACGGGGTTTTGTTTTTTATTATGGGGTTAGGGGCCCAAAATTTGCCTGTTAGACTGATTTAGTTGTGAAAGTAATAACGTTAAGTAATTACAATTCGATATATTATCGTGTTTCGCAAAATTAGTTCGGCAAATTTCTGTATACATACAGAGCCCAGAATTTGTCTGTTAGACTGATTTAGTTGTGAAAGTAATAACGTTAAGTAATTACAGTTCGATATATTATCGTGTTTCGCAAAATTAGTTCGGCAAATTTCTGTATACATACAGAGCCCAGAATTTGTCTGTTAGACTGATTTAGTTGTGAAAGTAATAACGTTAAGTAATTACAGTTCGATATATTATCGTGTTTCGCAAAATTAGTTCGGCAAATTTCTGTATACATACAGAGCCCAGAATTTGCCTGTATGAGCCCAGAATTTGCCTGTTAGACTGATTTAGTTGTGAAAGTAATAACGTTAAGTAATTACAGTTCGATATATTATCGTGTTTCGCAAAATTAGTTTGGCAAATTTCTGTATACACACAGAACAAAAAGTTTTCAAAGACTTGTCAGAATTTGCCTGTTAGACTGATTTAGTTGTGAAAGTAATAACGTTAAGTAATTACAGTTCGATATATTATCGTGTTTCGCAAAATTAGTTCGGCAAATTTCTGTATACATACAGAGCCCAGAATTTGTCTGTTAGACTGATTTAGTTGTGAAAGTAATAACGTTAAGTAATTACAGTTCGATATATTATCGTGTTTCGCAAAATTAGTTCGGCAAATTTCTGTATACATACAGAGCCCAGAATTTGCCTGTATGAGCCCAGAATTTGCCTGTTAGACTGATTTAGTTGTGAAAGTATAACGTTAAGTAATTACAGTACGATATATTATCGTGTTTCGCAAAATTACTTTGGCAAATTTCTGTATACACACAGAACAAAAAGTTTTCAAAGACTTGTCAGAATTTGCCTGTTAGACTGATTTAGTTGTGAAAGTAATAACGTTAAGTAATTACAGTTCGATATATTATCGTGTTTCGCAAAATTAGTTCGGCAAATTTCTGTATACATACAGAGCCCAGAATTTACCTGTTAGACTGATTTAGTTGTGAAAGTAATAACGTTAAGTAATTACAGTTCGATATATTATCGTGTTTCGCAAAATTAGTTCGGCAAATTTCTGTATACATGCAGAATAAAAAGTTTTCAAAGTTTTACGTGTTTCGTCACCAGTTAGAAAATGGCGGCAAACTATATTGTAAGTGTGCCCAAGTTACGTGGTAGAGAAAACTACGACGAGTGGGTGTTTGCGGCAGAAATGTAAAATATCGGCCGCCGATGACGCCAAGACGAAGGCGAAATTAATACTTACAAGAGACCCATCGTTATATGTTCATATAAAGAATGTAAACACTACGAAAGAGCTATGGAACAAACTCAAGTCGCTCTTTGATGATTCTGGTTTTACTAGAAGAATAAGTGTTTTACGGAATTTGATATCCATTCGATTGGAGGGTTGCAGTTCCATGACCTCGTACGTTACGCAGATAATTGAAACGGGTCAGAAGCTTTGTGGAACAGGATTTGCAATTAATGACGAGTGGATTGGTTCCTTGCTACTAGCTGGATTGCCTGGAAAATACTCACCTATGATAATGGCTATAGAGCATTCAGGCATCCAAGTAACAACGGACGCCATTAAAAGCAAGCTTCTTGATATGGAACCAGGAAACGGAAGTAGTAATTATGAAGAGGGCGCATTTGCTGTGTCAAAAATTAATAGCCAACATAAACACAAACAAATGAGTGGCAATAAAGATGGCGGTTCTAAGTCAAGTAGTGCCAACATTAAAACTGTTCATGTTAGATGCTACCGATGTAAACAAATTGGACACTATCGAACGTAATGCCCGAACATAAATAAAACTAAAGTGAATAATAGTAGCAAAACGAATGCATTCTCAGCTGTGTTTTTAAGTGGCAGTTTTAATAAACATGACTGGTACATTGATTCGGGTGCTAGTGTTCATTTAACCGCTAATCCAGATTGGATCACCAGTAGATATCGTAAAGTTAAACAAGAAATAATGGTAGCCAATAAGGAAACTGTTTCAGTTACATGTGCCGGCGATGTTAAAATAGTCACATTAGTCAAAGGCAGTGAAGTGGATATTAATATTGAAGATGTGTATTGCGTTCCAAATTTGACAACGAATCTCATTTCAGTAAGCAAGTTAATACAGAAAGGCAACAAGGTAAATTTTACACAGAATAATTGTTACATCTACAACAATAGTGGTGATTTAGTTGCTACTGCTTCTTTGACAAATGGAGTGTATAAATTAAATATGAAAGAGATGCTTGTTGCAGCAGTTACAACAACAGGTCTTACTTGGCATCGCAGATTAGGTCATGTGAACAGTGATTGCTTAATTAAAAGGAAAATATTTACTAGCAGAGATGTCATAATCATGGAAAAGCAATCAGTCATGATGGATGTTGCATCTGCAGATAGTAAAATAGAATGTCTAACCAAAGAGAATGTATCAGAAGATCAGACTCAACAGGATTCAGTGGGGGATACCACAAGCTCAACAGTGATAGACGAAACAGTGAGCAGCCTTTCAGATTCAGACTATGTACCTGAATTACGTGATAGACCTGTAAGAGTAAAACATGCACCAAACAGGTATGGCTTTGGCGGTATCTGCTACACAGAGAATAATGTAGCCTGTGTAACTGACCCAACACTTAAAGATGCACTAGAGGGACCTGAGAGAAATCATTGGTTACAGGCAGTACAGGAAGAATTAAAAAGTTTCGAGGAAAATGATGCTTGGGAGGTAGTAGACGTTCCTAATAACTCTACTATTGTGCAGTGTAAGTGGGTACTTAAAAAAAAGGTAGAGTGTGATAATAAAGTGCGTTTTCGTGCGAGGTTAGTGGCTAAAGGTTTTACCCAGCATTTTGGTGTGGACTATAATGAGACATTTTCACCAGTTGTAAAACATAGTACACTAAGATTGTTATTTGCTTTGTCAGTGAAACTTGGACTAGACATAGTACATTTAGATGTAGTTACAGCATTCTTGAATGGCAGCCTTAAGGAAATTTATTTATTTTATATATTTTAAATTTTTCTAAACAATTTCCGGAAGGGTTTAATAGTTCAGATTCTGGTAAAGTTTTAAGACTAAAGAAAGCCATATATGGGTTACGGCAGTCATCAAGAATGTGGTATGATAAAGTAAATACTTGTTTAATTGATAATGGTTTTTTCAAAGTCAAAATATGAGCCTTGTTTGTATTTAAAGAATGAAGGTAAAAATATTACTGTTATTGCACTGTATGTTGATGACTTTTGTTTTTTCAAACAATAGTAAGGAAACTGATAATTTAAAATCTCTATTAGCATCTTAGTTTAAACTTAAAGATTTAGGGGAAATAAAGCAGTGTCTTGGTATGTCAGTTTGTTATGATAAGAAAAATAGAATTATAACCTTGGATCAAAGTAATTATATTGATCAGTTGTTATTAAAATTTAATTTAGTTAATTGTAAAACTGTAGAAACCCCAATAGAATGTAAAACTGTAGAAACCCCAATAGAATTACAGTTGTGATAAAAGTTTACCTTATCAGCAATTGATTGGCTGTTTAATGTATCTAGCAATATTAACCCGTCCTGATATTAAATATGCAGTTGGCTATTTGAGCCAATTTAATAATTGCTATAGCAAAGAGCACTGGATTCATGCTAAGCGTATACTTAAGTATCTTAAAGGAACAAAAAATTATTGTATTAAATATTGTGGAACAGATGATAATATTAACAAGGGAATAGTAGGCTATGTAGATTCAGACTGGGGTAATGACATATTAGATAGAAAATCCTGCACAGGGTACTGTTTAATTCTCTCGGATGGTGTTATATCTTGGGGAAGTAAAAAGCAAAAGAATGTTGCATTGTCAAGTACTGAGGCAGAGTATGTAGGTATATCTGAATGCTGTAAAGAGGCTATTTATATAAGAAATTTAAATAAGGAAATAACTGGTTGTTTTCAGTGTATTGTAATATTTAATGATAACCAAAGTGCTCATAAATTGTTGTATAATCCTGTTTTTCATAATAGGTCAAAGCATATTGACGTTAGATATCATTTTGGTCGAGAATGTATAAATAATAATATTGTTAAGATTGAGTATTTGGAAACGACTCATATGCCTGCAGATATACTTACTAAGGCTTTAAGCCGTGTAAAACATCATAAATTTGTAAATGTAATGGGAGTGCAACACAAGTAATGTTTATAAGTTTTATTTTGATATAGTGGGGGTATTGAACTAATATCAAAATATGTCATTTGTTATCTGTATTATTGTTTATCTGTGTGTTACGTTCCCACACTACCCGGGGATCGCTTAGCCAGAATTCGCGTAACTTGTTTACTGCATTCCATCAAATCTAAGAATTGTAACAGCAAGTAATGTAAAACGTAGTGTCATTTTTCATTCAATGTTTTTGTTCATGTTAGTTTTAATATTAAAATAATTCTTCACTCTTGTTTTCTCACATCGAGCAAGCAGTCACCATTTTAGTTAATAATTTAAATTGTAATTTTTTAATAAAATATTTTAAAGATTTGGTTTTTTTTGGATCCTACGCTGCCACCGTACATAATTGGCGCAGTCGGTAGGATACTCGCGGGCCGGGTCGCGAGCAACGTAATTTAAATTTTGTAAGAAATTAACGTCGCGGTCCACCCGGGTGGCTTTCAAGCACCAACCAGAGTATCCAGAATCTACGAGGCGGCGCAGCGAGGCGTATCCAAACATTGATACACCGAAGAAGACCAGATTTGTATGTAAGTACATTAGAATCTTTCTAGTGATTGCTTACCCGTAGTTTTAGATCCTTTTATTTTTATCCATATCCAAGATTTCCCTTCAGAGGCAATCGAAGACCCCTAGGTTTAGTAATTATAGTAGCAGAGCGCGTTCTCAAGACGCTCATCGTAATATAAGTTTAGAAAATAATATTATAGTATCTAAAGAAAATAAAAAAAATAAAAAAATGTCTGATTTAGATAATGTTTTAAGAGCTTTACGATTATTACCCGAATTCGACGGAAATCCAAACATTTTACCAAGATTTGTTAAATTAGGCGATCAAATAGTTCAAGAATTTGTGTTTAACAATCCTGATAATAATTTACTTAATATTGCCGTCGTAAATGGTATTTTAAATAAAGTAATAGGTTCAGCAGCCCGTTTAATCAATACTAGTGGTATCCCATCAGACTGGAGTGGCATTCGTAAGTCGCTTATTAATAATTTCTCGGACCAACGAGATGAAACCGCACTGTACAATGATCTCTCTCTCTTAACACAAGGATCAAATAGCCCACAAGAATTTTATGAACGTTGTCAAAATTTATTTAGCACAATAATGACATACGTTACATTACATGAAGAAATTTTGACTACCATAGAAGCTAAAAGAATTTTGTATCAAAAATTAACCCTACAAGCCTTTTTAAGAGGGTTAAAAGATCCCTTAGGCTCACGCATACGATGTATTAGACCTGAAACCATAGAAAAAGCTTTAGAATTCGTACAAGACGAGCTAAATACAATATATTTACAGGCTCGAAATGAACCCGAAAGGACTAGGCACCCCCAGGCCTTTTCATCTCACCCTTTTAAGGTAAATCATAATTTTAATTTTAATACACCACAATTTAGACTACCTATTCAAACTCACAGTCAATCTCGTAACCATTTTGTGACAAACCCACAACAGTTTTCACCCAAACAACAGCTAGGCCCAGGTCCTTCACGTACGCAACAAATGTTTAGGGCTCCACCTCCAAATTATAGTCCCCATAACGCATTTAAACCACCCCAGCGTAACATCGTTCCGATATTTAATTCGACATCTCAGTCAGCTCGCCCTATGAGTGGCATTAGTCACTTTGTTCCTAGGAATTTACCACCCACAGGAAATATTGCGGGACACGATTGGAGAAAATTTGGAAATCCACCTCCAACTAATTATTTCAAAACTAGGGAAATGAATTTCCATGACAGTCAGATTTACGATCAAAATTACGACTATTACGACTTTTACGACTATTACTACGATAATGACTATACTAATTATTATACTTACGATGACTATAGTAACGAAAATTTAGAAGATAATTATAATATGGAAGAATTATCCCAAAATCCACATCATTTTTCCACTCAATGCGTATCAAATGAACCCTCAGTAGGAAAGCCGTCGTCATCAACCCCTTCTGACAAAGAGAATTTTCGGGAAATCAAAATATTAGACAAGCCAAAATAGAAGTTAATCTTCAAACTCAGCGTCAACTCCCTTATATACAAATTAAAAATCCCCCTTTAAAATTACTTATAGATACCGGTGCAAATCAATCTTTTATTAGTCCAGCTGCAGGAAAGAAGTATTTCAAAAATTTTCCTTTAAACCACGATCCTTTCGAAGTGAGTAACGTACACGCTGTAAGTAGACATAAGTATTCAGTAACTATTCCTTGTTTCTTTGAATTTAATAATGAAGATAATATTACATTTTTTATATACAAATTTCACGATTATTTTGATGGATTGATAGGTACAGACTTATTAGATAAATGGGAAGCGACTATTGACTATAAAAGAAAATCATTTATCACTAAAGACGCTTCGAACCCCATTCAATTATATAATTCGCGAAATGTAAATTTGTATGAAAATATTATACCAGCAGGCACCTCAAAATTATTAAAATTACCGATTAATGTTCATGAGGGTGAAATTTTCATCCCGGAACAAACAATTTCTAGTTGCATTATAAAGGAATGTTTTACGTGTGCTAAAAAGAATAGAGCTTTTTTAGAGATTTACAACCCGAGTCGCAATGACATAATTTTTTCTATCGATAAACCTATCCGCGCGGAATTATATAACATTGAGTATGAGGGAACCGAGCGGTTGTTAGATCGCGAAAAGGAAGTTCGATCCCGTTTACGAACTAGCCACTTAAACGAGGAAGAACGAATTAATTTAGAAACTCTTTGCGGTCGCTACGCGGACATATTTTATTTAGAAGGAGAAACGTTAACTTTCAGTAATACAATAAAACACTCAATTAAAACTACAGATGAAGTACCAGTATATACTAAAAGTTATAGATATCCTTTTATACATAGAAACGAAGTTAGGGATCAAATTCAAAAGATGTTAGACCAAGGAATCATTAGGCCTTCCGATTCAGCTTGGAGCTCTCCAATATGGGTAGTTCCGAAGAAAAATGACGCTTCGGGGAAAATAAAATGGCGTCTTGTTGTAGACTTCCGTAAAGTTAACGAAAAAACGATAGATGATAAATATCCTATCCCGAACATATCTGATATTTTAGACAAATTAGGTAATTGTCAATATTTTAGTACATTAGACCTTGCAAGTGGGTTTTATCAAATCGAAATGAACCCCGCTGACATTTCTAAAACGGCTTTTAATGTAGAGCATGGGCATTTTGAATTCTTAAGAATGCCCATGGGCTTAAAAAATGCACCCTCAACGTTCCAAAGGGTTATGGATAATGTTTTACGTGGTTTACAAAATAATATCTGTTTAGTATATTTAGATGACATAATAGTTTTTAGCACTTCACTCCAGGAGCATATTGTAAATTTAGAAAAGGTTTTTAAACGATTACGCGAGTCAAATTTTAGAATACAAATGGACAAATCGGAATTTTTAAAGAAAGAAACGGCATATTTAGGACATCCCGTAATCAACGGGAGAAGGAATAAAACCCAACCCTGATAAAATATCCGCTATTGAAAATTACCCTATACCAAAAACAAGTACGGAAATAAAAAGATTTATAGGTCTCCTAGGGTACTACAGAAAATTTATTCCCAACTTCGCTAGAATTACAAAACCAATGACTCAATGTTTGAAAAAAGGCTATAAAATTACTTTAAATCAAGAATATACAGACTGTTTCGAAAAATGTAAAAAATTATTAGTTAATGACCCCATCCTCCAATATCCCGACTTTTCAAAAGAATTTATATTGACTACAGACGCATCTAATTTAGCTATAGGAGCTGTACTCTCACAGGGACCCATTGGCTCTGACAAACCCATAGCATATGCCTCTAGAACTTTAAATACTAGTGAAATTAATTATAGCACAATTGAAAAGGAATTATTAGCGATAGTTTGGGCTACGAAATATTTTCGTCCATATTTATTTGGTCGGAAGTTCAAAATTATTACCGACCATAGACCACTTCAATGGGTTATGAATATTAAAGAATCGAATTCTAGACTAACTCGATGGAGGCTTAAATTAAGTGAATATGATTTTACTGTGGTTTATAAGCAGGGAAAATACAATAGTAATGCCGATGCGTTATCCCGTGTAGAAGTGCATAATGAAGAAGTATATTCAACCGCTGTAAATCACTCGGAAAAGTCCTCTTCTAATTCTCAAACAGCAACTGTACATACAGACTTAGAAAACCCCATTCTAGAAATCCCAATAACAGACGACCCCCTAAACAAATTCCATAGGCAAATTATTTTTAATATAGCAGGTGACATTAAAAGTAGGCCCGTAGTATCGAAATTGTTTGAAAATTATATAAGAACCACTGTGTCGATTTCAAGCTCAAATTTAGAAAATGACGTTATAAATGCGGTTAAGGAATATGTAAATCCTAAGGTAAAGACTGGCATTTTAATTAACCCCCCATTAGGTATGTATAAGATAATTCCTGTAATACAAAATAATTTTAAAAATTCTGCAATGAACCTACTTCTTACTAAAATAGAATTGGAAAATGTAAAAGATTATTTAAAACAGCAGGAAATAATTAAAAAATATCATGAAGGTAAAACTAACCACCGTGGAATAAATGAAAGTTATTTATCTCTGTCAAAACGGTATTTTTGGCCAAAAATGAAAGAACAAGTTTCAAAATACATTAATGAATGCTCTATATGTGGACAGGCGAAGTATGACCGAAACCCCATTAAGCAAAAATATCAAATTGTCCCCCCTCCAACCAAACCGTTTACTATAGTTCACCTAGATTTATTGAGTGTAGAAAATCAAAAGTATTTAACAATAATTGACGCTTTCTCAAAATACGCACAGGCATATTATCTTAGGGATGCTACTGCGATTAGTGTTGTACAAGGGTTATTATCTTTTTGTACTCATCACGGAGTCCCCATTACGGTCGTAACCGATAGAGGTCCCGAATTTTCAAATCAATTATTCTTAGAATTTTTAAGATTACACCGAATCATTCATCATAAAATATTACCTTATACACCTAACGACAACGGACTAGTAGAAAGGCTTCATTCCACACTATTAGAACATATAAGAATCCTTAAATTAAGTCAAAAAGGAGAATCAGTCGTCAATCTCATGCCTTATGCTGTCTTAGCCTATAATATTTCTATTCATAGTTTCACTAAATGCAGACCGATAGATATTATTACTGGACACTTTGATCCTCGTGACCCCGTAGATATAGATTTCACAGAGCAATTACTACAACAGTACATACTAGACCATCGTGAACGTATGAAAAAAGTTTACGATATTATTAACGACTCCTCTTTACATCGACGAACCCAAATAATTGAAAATTTAAATAAAAATAGAGAACCCGAGACTCTTTACTTACCTGACCAACAGATATTCATTCGAAACCCTAAAGCATCTCGACAAAAACTTGCCCCTCGTTTTACACAGGATAATGTTTTAGCTGACCTACCCATACACATTTACACAAAAAAGAAACGACTACCAGTTGCAAAGACTAGACTTAAAAGAGTACCTAATAGTGCTCGATTGTTACAGAATGACGATCCTGATATCGACCCTGACAAAAGCAGAAGAGATTAGTTTTAGTAATTTGGATAATGGACCGGGAATCTTACCATTCAAATTGGGACCCGCACAAGTCATATCCCACTATCATTCCTTTGTCCAATGCGTAGATTTAGCTAAAATTCAATATAGCTTAGATTCTGTTAAGTTACAAATAATGAATACTAAGCCTATTCTTAGAAATAGAACGCTTTCCCTTTTTCAAATGCATATTCAATATCTTAAAGTTAAATTAGAAACCGCTTCCCAACAGCTAAAAACCTTTGAAGTCAATCGTGTTAAGAGAGGACTCATTGACGGATTAGGGTCAGTAATAAAAAGTATTTCTGGTAATCTCGACTATACGGACGCCATAAAGTATAACAAAGCCATTAATTTACTAGAGCAAAATAATAATTTACTGATTAATGAAATTAATAATCATATTAGTTTGAGTAAAAACTGGATGTCTCAAAATACTGATATCTTAAATAGGTTAGTTAGTAATCAAAAGCAGTTAGAATATTTAGTTAAGAATTTAACGAATATTAAAAATGAATTAGAAAATGACTTTGTAACTTTTATGGAATTAACTCAAATTTTCTTAATTTTGGGAGATAACATAGAAACTATTTGTAACGAATTATATCGATTGGAAAATTTACTCGCATTTATTCGAGCTAAAAGTAATCATCACTCTATGTTCACTTTTAGTATGTACCAGGATATTATAAGTAAATTAAATACACTCTATAAGAAAAATGAACTTTTAAATATTAGTTTTAGAGATTATTTCGATGTAATACAAGTAGGATACTATTATAGTGCTAGAGATATTATTTTAGTTTACAAATTTCCGATTGTCTATCCTCAAAATTATATTTTATATCACTTGTCCCCTGTACCAAACGTGAATCATCAAATCCTTATCCCTCCTCAACCTTATATAGCAATTCACGAAAAAGATTTTATGTACATAGAGGCTGAATGCCCGAAGATCGGTGAATCATACTTATGTGATCATAAACTAAACTACAAACAAGGAAAACAGCTAGATTGTATCGAGCGCCTCATAACGACACAGCAGCTGCAAAGTTCCTGTCAGTACACATCGATTATCCTTACTACAGAAGCAATCGAACAGTTGGACGACAGACATTATATTATCACCATTCCAGAACCAACTAAATTGAAACTATCGTGCAACCAGCAGAAATACATAAAAATGCAGGGAAGCTATCTCATAATGTTACCAGCAGGATGTTCTATACAAAGTACGCTATTTACTTTAATTAATAGCAATAATAATATAAAAGGACAAGCATTGGAAATTATTGATTTAACAAGTATTAATACAACAAAAAAGAAAAATTCTGAAATAACACTGAAACTTAACTCAATAAATTTGACCGACATCCTTGAAGCAAATAGAAAAATCTCCGCACAACAATCTATTTCAAAAATATCTACAACATCTGATAGCCTTTATCATATAACGATTCCGCTATATGGAATAATTTTGACAGCAATTATAATAACTATTTTCATTATAATTGCTAAAATTCATAAGAAAATTCTTAAAAGAAGAGCATCAACCGCAAGGGAAATATCGAAGAAAGAAGCTGCAACCCCAGATCCAGTGGAACATATACTCCAGCACTATTCGAGATCCAAGGACACTGAATAGGTGCTGTTCTTCAGGAGGGAGGTGTTACGTTCCCACACTACCCGGGGATCGCTTAGCCAGAATTCGCGTAACTTGTTTACTGCATTCCATCAAATCTAAGAATACAATTCTTAGATTAGACAGCAAGTAATGTAAAACGTAGTGTCATTTTTCATTCAATGTTTTTGTTCATGTTAGTTTTAATATTAAAATAATTCTTCACTCTTGTTTTCTCACATCGAGCAAGCAGTCACCATTTTAGTTAATAATTTAAATTGTAATTTTTAATAAAATATTTTAAAGATTTGGTTTTTTTTGGATCCTACGCTGCCACCGTACATAATTAATGTACATTTCTTTTGCACATTTCTGTCATCCCGCTATATTTATCACCTTCACCCACACACGCTTTCAGGCAGCACTTAAAAAGTAAAATATTGTATAACGATGTATGTGTATGTGTATATATGTGTATGTATATGTATATATATATATATATATATATATATATATATATATATATATATATATATATATATATATATATATATATATATATATATATATATATATATATATATATATATATATATATATATATATATATATATATATATATATATATATATATATATATATATATATATATATATATATATATATATATATATATATATATATATATATATATATATATATATATTATATATATATATATATATATATATATATATATATATATATATATATATATATATATATATATATATATATATATATATATATATATATATATATATATATATATATATATATATATATATATATATATATATATATATATATATATATATATATATATATATATATATATATATATATATATATATATATATATATATATATGGATGTTGAAACGGGAACGTAGGTAGGTAGGAAAATTTTGGTAATTAAGTATTTTAAAAAGGAGGGAAAGGATATGCATATCACGGTGAAAACGGATTGGGAGTCAATTAAGCTGTGCGCGAAACTGAGAGACATGGTCATACTTCCGTAGACCATAGATGAAACGTATCGCGAGATTTTGTAGGCGCTCTAATTTGCTAAGTAGCTCCTCATTTACATCCAAGTAGCAAACGTCGGCGTAATCAAGAATTGGTAAAAGCAGACATTGCGCAAGCATAATTTTGGTCTTATGAGGAAGAAAATATTGGAGACGCTTGAGAGAATGAAATGAAAAATGCATGCGTTTACTAAGTTCGTTAATATGAGATCTCCATGTTAAGTTGCTATCGATAATTAGTCCCAAATTCTTAACTTTGTCATGGTACGGAATATGAGTTCCCGAGTACATAACCTTGGGTACTAAATCCCAATTGATCTTATATCCAAGTCTATTACTGCTGATAATAATTGCTTGTGACTTTTTTGGGATTAACTAAAAGACCGAAATATTCAGCCCAGCTTTGTATCGCAGCTAAATCTTCGTTTAATGACGCGATGGTTTCTGGCAATTCACTAAAGTAGCCATGTCGATACAATTGTAAATCATCGGCATACAGATGGTAAGGAGAAGAGATGACTTTTGAAATATTGTTAATAAAAATAGAGAATAGAAGTGGAGAAAGGATGCCACCTTGAGGAACACCAGCTGTGAGATCTTGCCAAGCTGATGTATTATCATTGGCTTTCACGCATTGCTGGCGACCGAAGAGATAAGAGAGAAACCAGTTTATAACTGTAGGAGGAATGTTAACTGTACGGAGAGAAGCAAGAATTATATCAAAATCTACTGAGTTAAAAGCACTGCTGAAATCCAGTAGTACCATTGCAGTGAGCTTGGTATTATCCATAGCGCAACGAATGTCCTCCGTAATATTCAGCAGCGCAGTAACTGTACTATGAAAGGGGCGGAAACTAGACTGGTAAGGGCATAGAAGATTATTAGTG
>JAXRJS010000123.1:0-55000 GCA_037127375.1 Dione juno | reverse complement strand
CTGATGGCACGAACAGATTGTGTTTAGATAGTAGACAACTTAACAAACTAACTAAAAGAGATACTTATCCTTTACCAAGAGTCTCTTCAATATTGGATAATTTAAGAAATTCAAAGTTTCTTAGTACAATTGATTTGAAGTCGGCCTTTTGGCAAATCGGATTAGAAGAATCTAGCAAAGAAAAGACGGCGTTTGCAGTACCGGGAAGAGGGTTGTTTCACTTTAAGGTCATGCCATTTGGTCTGGTTAATGCTTCACAGTCGCAGCAGAGGCTAATGGATATTTTATTTCATGAGTTAGATGGCAAAGTATGGGCATACTTAGATGATATTGTAATTTGTTCTCAAACGTTTGATGAACACCTAGATACATTGAAACGAGTAATGAACATATTAAAACCAGCTGGCTTGACAGTAAATGTAGACAAATGTATATTTGCGCGATCCAGCTTACGATTTTTGGGTTACATCATTGATGAAGATGGTTTACGAACAGATCCGCCGACGAAAGTTTCCGCCATATTAAATTTTCCGAGGCCCAAGACTGTTTGTGAATTAAAGCGATTTATTGGAATTGCCAGTTGGTATAGAAGATTTGTTAAGAATTTTTCCCTAATTGCGGCTCCTCTGCATAATTTAACGAAAGGAAAAAATAAAAACAAATTGACTTGGGATAAAGAAGCGGAAGAGGCTTTTTTGACACTTAAATCTTTACTTACATCAACACCTGTTATGTCTTGTCCAGACTTTACAAAGCCTTTTCTAATACAATGTGATGCCTCGAGTAATGGTGTTGGAGCTGTTTTGTGCCAAAGTATTGATAATATCGAGCGTCCTATAGCATATCTAAGCCGAAAATTAAACGAGAGGGAACAACGGTATTCTACATCCGAAAGGGAACTATTAAGTATAGTTTATGCTATCGAGAAATTCAGGCCATATATAGACTGAAGTAATTTTACCGTAGTGACGGATCATGCTGCTCTTAAAATGTAGCATAAAATGAAAGATCCACATGGAAGGTTGGCTAGATGGGCCATGAAATTGCAGCAATTTAGCTTTGACATAGTTCATATACCAGGTAAATATAATACAGTTCCTGATGCGTTGTCAAGATCAGTGAACACTGTTTCAAACGATGACACTTTTGGTCTAGAAATCTCAACAGAGACAAGCATAAAGATGTGTGGTATAAAAGTAAAGTTAAAGAATAACTAAATAAGAACAAAGATTATTTCGACTGGAGAGTGAGAAATGGGTTACTTTATAAGAAAATATGATTGAAGCAATTTCCCGATCCAAACAGTGTTTGGAAATTATATGTTCCTGAAATATTACGACCGAAAGTACTAAAACTTTGTCACGATGATACAACAGCTGGTCATCTGGGAATTCGCAAAACGTTATTTAGATTAAAACAGCACTTCTATTGGCCTAAAATTATCTATGATGTAAAGAATTATGTTGGTAAATGTGAAACTTGTGCAAAAATGAAAGTTTCTCAAAAAGCGCCTCTAGGTCACATGGGAAAGCACAGAGTTGTAACAAGGCCATGGCAAGTGATCTCATTAGACCTAATGGGACCGTTTCCTAAAAGCAAAAAGGGAAATACGATGTTATTAGTCATAACATGTTTGTTTAGTAAATTCGTACAACTATTCCCATTAAGGACCGGAAAAGACCTCGGAGCCAAAGACGAGACCGGAAAATAATAAAAAAGAACCTCAAATCTTATAATGTCTTATAAACTATAACTTTAGAAAATACTCTTAAAGATGTTAAGAGATTAATAAATGTCTCATATGACGCGGTAATTCGTTTTACAGTTTTATCGTCTTAGCTGTGAATGATTCACTATAGCACTTGGTGCGACATAGTGGCACCTCCAGTTCATAACCAGATTAAACTCCAAACAATATCATTACAGAAGGAAGTAGGCCCCTTACTTCCAGTCCATTTTGTAGAGTTGTTTTGGTATACCTAGGATGCACAACTGAGATTTGCTAGGATTTATCGACAGGCCACATGATTTGCTCCAGGTAGGTACTAATTATATTTTAATTTACTTAACATTTACTTGCTGGATAGCATTAGCAATATCACCGTAAACATGATAGAGAGATAAAAAATATTTAAAAATTTAAATATTTTTTATATAAATAATGTTATACAATAATAATTTTATTTTAATTCACACTTTAGAACAAATAAAATTATTTAATTGTAAAATGTAACTGGCGGGGCGAGTTGGCACATTGACATAAGGAAAGAAAAAAAAAGATTTGCTTGCATATTTAATTTCACCTATATTTATTAATGTTAATATAATCACATATATATGTAAGATAAATATGTAATTAAATTTTAAGGTGGAAGATGGAAAATAAACGTATCATTGAAAGCGAGGCTGGTAAAATAAGTGCTTCTACTATAAGTATAGTTCATATACCAGGTAAATATAATACAGTTCCTGATGCGTTGTCAAGATCAGTGAACACTGTTTCAAACGATGACACTTTTGGTCTAGAAATCTCAACAGAGACAAGCATAAAGATGTGTGGTATAAAAGTAAAGTTAAAGAATAACTAAATAAGAACAAAGATTATTTCGACTGGAGAGTGAGAAATGGGTTACTTTATAAGAAAATATGATTGAAGCAATTTCCCGATCCAAACAGTGTTTGGAAATTATATGTTCCTGAAATATTACGACCGAAAGTACTAAAACTTTGTCACGATGATACAACAGCTGGTCATCTGGGAATTCGCAAAACGTTATTTAGATTAAAACAGCACTTCTATTGGCCTAAAATTATCTATGATGTAAAGAATTATGTTGGTAAATGTGAAACTTGTGCAAAAATGAAAGTTTCTCAAAAAGCGCCTCTAGGTCACATGGGAAAGCACAGAGTTGTAACAAGGCCATGGCAAGTGATCTCATTAGACCTAATGGGACCGTTTCCTAAAAGCAAAAAGGGAAATACGATGTTATTAGTCATAACATGTTTGTTTAGTAAATTCGTACAACTATTCCCATTAAGGACCGGAAAAGACCTCGGAGCCAAAGACGAGACCGGAAAATAATAAAAAAGAACCTCAAATCTTATAATGTCTTATAAACTATAACTTTAGAAAATACTCTTAAAGATGTTAAGAGATTAATAAATGTCTCATATGACGCGGTAATTAGTTTTACAGTTTTATCGTCTTAGCTGTGAATGATTCACTATAGCACTTGGTGCGACATAGTGGCACCTCCAGTTCATAACCAGATTAAACTCCAAACAATATCATTACAGAAGGAAGTAGGCCCCTTACTTCCAGTCCATTTTGGAGAGTTGTTTTGGTATACCTAGGATGCACAACTGAGATTTGCTAGGATTTATCGACAGGCCACATGATTTGCTCCAGGTAGGTACTAATTATATTTTAATTTACTTAACATTTACTTGCTGGATAGCATTAGCAATATCACCGTAAACATGATAGAGAGATAAAAAATATTTAAAAATTTAAATATTTTTTATATAAATAATGTTATACAATAATAATGTTATTTTAATTCACACTTTAGAACAAATAAAATTATTTAATTGTAAAATGTAACTGGCGGGGCGAGTTGGCACATTGACATAAGGAAAGAAAAAAAAAGGTTTGCTTGCATATTTAATTTCACCTATATTTATTAATGTTAATATAATCACATATATATGTAAGATAAATATGTAATTAAATTTTAAGGTGGAAGATGGAAAATAAACGTATCATTGAAAGCGAGGCTGGTAAAATAAGTGCTTCTACTATAAGTATACCCTTGTATAATATGAAACATTTTGCTGGTAAGTTTTTTAACATATTCTTAATATTAAGAAGAATGGTAAAATAAATGAATATGGTAAAATAATGAATAAACGGAAATATAGACATGGAGATGTTTCATGAGGTATGTAAAATGCCGCCATGTTTATTTGGTGTTGTATGGGAAATTAGCGGTAAATTGTTCTTGTATTTATTAAATATTATAGACGAATCTGCTTTATAGTTATGTTTTAGATGTTTATAAAATATATTTTGTAAAGGTGTTATGTTCTTAATGACATTTATAAATACATTAAATGTAAACAATGATAATACTTTATTGCATATAAATTACAAATCATTATAATCAGTTAATATTCATAATATAATGTGCAATGGCGGGTTTATCACTACAAGTTATCCCTAACATGCAACCAGTTAGAGACAGTAGATAGTTAAATACTAAGAAAAGAATTTACTTGCTTTTGCTCATATTTTTATATATGTAAATGTTAAATACATATACATGTGTATAGTATTCGTATACTATACACACATGTATGCATTTATAGTACATACATTTTTTCACTGTTACCGCCTTCGCTACAAAATCTAAAGTAGATACTATTAAACATGTAGATAATTTTTTTTTAATAAATAAATATTTTCAATTTCATTCAGTTCTATGTCACTGTACTACTTTAACTTAGGAAATACTATTAAGGCCGTTGTGGTGTAGCGACGTACGTCTGACTGCAAATGCAGCATCTGCAATACCGGGTATTGCTACCTGATGTATCTCTGAGACCCTCGGGGGAATGAAGTATTTTCAGTTCCTGGCTCTAGTAACGACATATGCCGCCACCCAACCACACAATGCCTCGAAAGTTGCCTATACGTGCCGTCGATGTTTATTTTTTTTTTATTTTATTTTATTTTTAAGGGAAACATACAGTACAATAAAATATTTTCAATATAAAACTTAAAAAAAAACAAAGACTCCTCAAATTACCAAACACGTACACTTCTTAAACACTAGTTATGTATAAAGAACACAATATATTACATAATATATAATAATATAAGTACAAGATAAACTAAAAACACTAAGAATAAAAATAATCACTCAACAACGAAACAATGAAAATTGACTAATGCTAAAACCTTAACTACACTTAAAATTACGTTTCTTAATACAATTTTTGAAATTTGTGTATGCTAAATTAAATATGTCCAAATCGCAATACTTATAATTAAAACTCTTGCAAGCACGTGACACAAAGTTATTAGAAGCATATTTTGTTTTGAATTTAGGTATTGCAAATAAGGGCTTGTTTCGTGCACTTAACCTATGACACGCAAAATTAACCTTACTTAGCAGTAAAGGGTAGTCGATTAAGTTGTTCAAAACCTTGTACAACAACACCTGATCTCTGACTTCTCGGCGTTTCTCTAAGATATTGCTGTCTAAAGTGATAATACATATGTCTCCATATAATTGTCTCTGACTAAGGTACCGTAGAAATTTATTATACAAGGATTCGATCCTTTTGATATATACTTTATAGTGTGGAATCCAGCATGTGGAACAATATTCCAGTAGAGGCCGAACCAAAACATTAAACAATGTTACAAGAGTCACAGTCCGCTTAAAATCTTTTGACACACGTAACACAAAACCTAGCATTTTGTACGCCTTTTGGATTGCAATGTTTATATGTGAGTCAAAAAACAGTCCTTCATCCAATTGAACACCAAGATGACGAAGCTCACTTGATCGATTTAATATAGCTTGTTCAATCTTATAATTAAAGACTATGGGATTCTTCTTTCTTGTAAATGTGATAATATTACATTTTTTGATATTCAAATAAAGGTGGTTTGAATCACAGTAAGATATTAATCTACACAAATCCTCCTGGAGTAAATTACAATTATGTAAAGTTTTAATTGACTTAAATATTTTCATATCGTCAGCGTAAAGAAGTACTTTAGAATGATGAGAACAAGAAGTTACATCGTTTACAAATATATTAAAAAGAAGTGGGCCAAGATGAGTACCCTGAGGCACTCCTGAGGAGACTGGAAGAAACGTTGAACAGCGATCCTTTACAGTAATTGCCTGACTTCGATTTCTTAGATATGACCAAAACCAACGGAGTAAATCACCATGAACACCGAATTGTCCCAATTTGTGTATCAAATGGTCGTGAGATATTTTATCAAAAGCCTTTGTAAAATCAGTATACACTGCATCCACCTGAAGCCTATTATCCATAGCGGTATAAAGGTAATCCAAAAATTCGCAAAGGTTACTTTCTGTGGATTTGCGAGCTACAAAGCCATGTTGTTCGGGAATTATTAATGGTCTAGCTATTTGTGAGAAGATATCATAAATGATTTTTTCAAACAGTTTGGGTATAGTGCTCACTTTTGAAATTGGACGGTAAGTAGAAATATCTCGTTTATTACCACTTTTAAATACTGGAGTTATGAAAGATTTTTTCCATTCCAAAGGCATTTTACCCAGTTTAACAGAGCTAGAAAATAACATAGTCAGTGGTCTAGCCAACTGCTCAAAGCACTTCTGTAAAAATAATGGTGGTATTTTATCCGGACCTGCACCCTTACTGACATCCAAACGCTTTAAATATCCTGAAATTTGCGGAATATTAAATGTGACCGTATCAATGTTTACCAATCGTGTGGAAGTAGACATCTGCAAAATATTATTGTGTTTATAAGAATCGAATACAGAGTTAAAATACTTATTAAACAAATCACAAATTTCCACTGGATTGGAAGTAGTATAATCGCCCAAAGACATGACATCTGGAAGTTCGTTACCCTTGCGTTTAGACTTTACATAAGACCATAAATGTTTACTATTAATACCAATTCTATATTCAATACTACTGATAAATCTTTTGTAACAGTCGTCTATCATAACTTTTTGTCTCTCTCTCAATGTAACAAAAGATATATAATCTTTATGATGTTCATAAGCTTTCCACTTTCGATTAAATTTTAGCTTTTCTTTTATAATTTTAATTAACGCCCGATTATACCAGATTGGGTATCTAGTATAGATTTTTATGATTTTTGTGGGAACGTGCAATTCTATGATACTATTTAAGATTTCATAAAAATTCGCTACAGAAACATCAATATTGTCATCATTTAATTTAGATTTCCAATCAATTTGAGAAAGACTTTCATTTATTCCTACATAATCAGCTTCCCTATATAATTTAACTGAATGCGACTGACCCGTAGGGAACTTTATTTTTAATTTTGAAACAAATAATTCAAAGGCTGGATGGTATATATCCTCCGAAACAATTGGACTAAACAATTGGACTAAAAACACGACTAACTTTGCAATTAATATTAGCTATTACAAGATCTAAAATACGATTATTAACATTATTAAACTTATTATATTGACTAAAGTAGTTAAAAGAGACAAAATTATGAAGCTCATTAACTACGTCTGATGAGAAATCCTCAAGTAAGGTCAGGGCATTATGACAGTCACTCATCCATTGAGCGTTAGGTATATTGAAGTCACCAAGTATAAGAAAATAATCATCAGGGTATAAGAGAGCCTCATCCGAAATATGCTCGTAAAAATGTAACAAAACATCTTTATGACTAGGACACTGTGGAAAATAGCAGCAATATATATTACATCTTGTATATTATTCAAAAGAAATTGATACTTGAATAATATCGGCAATCGAATTTTCCGATGGGATGCACTCAACATTAGTGACTTTCAACTCACGTTTTATGGCTATCAAGACACCTCCGCCCATTGAATCTCCCCTAATTGAATAGTTACGATCACATCAATGTACATAATACCGATCGTCAAACAGTTCCAAGTCAAAAATTCCTGGATGTAACTCACTTAAACACAATATATCATAGTCATGACATAGAACCTGTTTAAAAACTAAGTTGCTCTTAGTTCGTAGACCCCGAACATTTTGGTAATAAACACTTAAACTAGTATCGAATTGTGTAAAGAGAGCTTAAACACATAAACGTAATACACACATAACATTATTGTAATATAAATAAGATCACATGTCGAAGCAAAAATTATTAAACAAAATTGTACTCCAGATAATATAAAGTGTGTCCAAGTTATGCGCACTATAATAATAACTTTAATAAAAATGACACTAAAAAATATGACAAATACAAAAGAAGTGTAAAATAATAGATGATAAATAAGTGTACAATTTAAGCACTATTTGACCGTAATTTTAAAAAAATTTAAAAGGATAGTTCTTATTTTATTTTGAATAAATCTGCATCGGTATTAATATGTAAAACCGGACTAGACTCTGTTTTTCTGACCATAATACTACAATTATTAACCCAAATAAACTTATAATTATGATCTTTAGCTTTTATTTTTGTATGGTGCAATAAAGATTTATTCAAAATGGTCAAATGGTCATTGAAAAACTTCGTATAACCGCAAAGAACCCGCGCAAACCAGAGAGTTATAAACCCATCACCCTTCTGAGCTCTATATCCAAACTGTTCGAGAAGCTGCTGCTTCCACTCTTACAGGCGCACCGCGAACCGCGCCCCGAACAGTTTGGATTCCGCAGTGGACACTCCACCCCCTTTGCAAGTGGCTAGGGTGATCCATTTTGCATCTGCTGCGTTAAATAGGAAAGAGGTTGCAGCAGCGGCCTTTCTTGACGTAGCTAAGGCCTTTGACCGAGTGTGGCATCTAGGTCTGCTGCACAAGGTCCTCCGCTCAGGTGTCCCCCACAACCTGGCGAGAGTCATCCAGGACTTCCTCCGTGGCAGGAGGTTCCGGGTGAGGGTCAATGACGCGACTTCAGCCAGCCATCCCATCCTGGCTGAGGTGCCCCAGGGCAGTATCCTGTCCCCGACCTTATACGCGGCGTTCACTCACGACATTCCAGTGGCTCAAGGCGCAATGTTGGCATTATATGCCGATGATATTGCGCTACTGACGAAATCATTGAACGCCAAACACGCTACTATGAAGCTCCAGAGAGCGCTGGATCTCCTGCCGAACTGGTTAGCGGAGTGGAGGCTATCGCTCAACGTGGCTAAGACCCAGGCCATTGTCTTTGGGGGCCAGAGAAGGTTGCCTCCTCCGCTGACCCTTCATGGCTTGGAGATTCAATGGAACTCTACTGCTACATACTTGGGCGTGATCATCGACAGACGACTGACGATGTCCGCCCATGTAACAAAAGCCCGGAACGCAGCAAGCCACAGTACAGTAGTACACAGTACAGTAACGCAGTAGCGTTGCTGAATATCACTGAGGACATACGTTGTGCTATGGATAACACCAAGCTCACCGTGATGGTACTACTTGATTTCAGCAGCGCTTTTAATTCTGTTGATTTTGATATACTTCTGGGCACTCTTCGCGCAGCTAACATCTCTTCTTCAGTTATCAACTGGTTCTGTTCATATCTCTTCGGTCGTCGGCAGTGCGTAAAAGCTAACGGTGTCACATCATCATGCTTGGAACTCACTGCTGGCGTATCTCAAGGCGGCGTTCTCTCTCCACTTCTTTTTTCTATTTTTATTAATAACATATCAAAAGTCATTTCTCCTCCCTACCATTTGTATGCAGATGACCTGCAGTTATATAAACATTGTAATTTGAATGAATTACCTAAGGCTATCGAAACTCTAAACAAGGATCTTATTGCTATTCAGTTTTGGGCTGAATCTTTTGGCTTATTTGTTAACCCTACAAAATCGCAAACTCTTATTATTGGTAGTAACAAGCTTAGAGGTAGAATCAGTTGGAACTCAACGCCGAAAATTTTGTATTCGGGAGTTGAAACTAAATACTGTAAAAACATAAAAAATTTAGGCCTTATTTTTGACAGTAATATGTCTTGGACTTCACACATTAATGATATTAGCAAACGCATGCATTTCTCTTTCCATTCTCTCAAGCGTCTCCAATATTTCCTCCCTCACAAAACCAAAATTATGCTTGCGCAATCTCTTCTCCTGCCAATTCTTGACTACGCCGACGTTTGCTATTTGGATGTGACCGAGGAGCTATTAAACAAGCTAGAGCGTCTTCAAAATCTCGCCATACGATTTATCTTTGGTTTGCGAAAGTTTGACCACGTTTCTCAATTTCGCGCTCAGCTTAATTGGCTTCCTATCCGCCTTCGCCGTGATATGCACATCCTTACACTCCTTTTTAAAGTTCTTAATTATGAAAATTTTCCTCCGTATCTCCGCTCTCGATTTAACATACTTCCCACTCCCACACGCTCTAGGCGGTCGTGTGTCATAGCGACACTAGACATACCTAAGAGTAAGTAAGATGTATATGTATGTGTATGTATGTTTTTATGGTGTATTTATATGTTTGTGAATATTTATGTATTTGTAATAAGTAAGTATTTAGTATATATTATAGTTCCATATTTGTATATATCAAGTTTTATTTATGTGTGACATATAATTAATTATATATGTATTTCTAATTTATTATAGAATTAATTGTACTATATTCTTACCCGCTGCTTAAAAACTCATCCACTACCATAGGTTGGCTGGAAGAGATCTCTTATAGGGATAAGTCCACCTTTATGTACTACTTTTTCTTTTTTTAATGTTATTACTCTTATGTTTTTTTTTTTAGTACAATAAAGAATATTTATAAAATTAAAGGGTTTGGGAATTGTTTGTTTAGGGAGGGTATGCCTAGATGTTATTGGCATAGTAGTAGCATATAATTATGATTACAGACCTGATGAATGGTCTAAAAATATTGTATCTCCTCCCCGTAAGCCCCACCACCACGACAAGGTCAATTCCCGTGGGGGGTTATTATTATTATTATTATAACAATATTATGCTAGCTGAATGAGTTGTAGGCAGAATGAATATGAAAAAAAATGGAGACGGCGGGAGCGTTATGTAAAAAAATGGTTGCTTGAAAAATTCTTAGATAAGTTTTAATATATTATTAATTAATTCCAGCTATATTTAATATAAATATACAAGGAATATGAGAAGTGAAACATATAATTATAATTGAAATAATCGAGGCTGGTAAGATAAGCGCTTCCACTTCAGACTTTACCCTTGTATAACATGAAACAATTTATTGGTAAGTTTTAAAATGTATTAGAATACCAGCGTATATAATTCTGTAAAGAAATAAATATTATTTTTATTAAATGTAAATAAAGACAAGGAGATGTTTAATGAGATATGTAAAACTATTATACTAATAATTTACATCAATCGTCTGCCGCCATATTTATTTGATGTTGTATGGGAAATTAGCGGTAAAATGATTTTGTATATAGTTCATATTATAGTCAAATCTTGTTTATAGTAACGTTTATAATATAACGGTGTATATAAACATATACTTTACTATTTGCTATTTTCTTAATGTTAAAATATAATTATACACTACATAAAATAAAATACAGAACAAAAAAGAAAACACAAAGATAACTAAAATGTACATCAGGCGGCTTTGTAACTATAAGCGATCTCTTCCAGGCAGCCTTAAAGTGATTAATTAAATGGGTAGGCGGTGTATTTACTTCATAAACACAAATACATACACATTTACATATACACGTATATATATATATATACATATATACATACATATATACAAACAAACGTACAATTGGAAACATGTATATATTTATAAATATAAATAATAATTTAATAATAATAATAAGAACAATAATTTAATACATATACATAATGAGAGCCAAGAAAGTCTTTAAGGAGATAAGTAATGTCTCTTCAGAAGCGATTAAAAGTGATTAAAGCAATTCCATAATCGCGCAGCCAAGACTGTAAAGGTTTTGGTGAAAAAGGACGTGGAATGGGAAGGGATTTTGAGGCCAAAGTCTTGATGGTATCGGAGACAGCGAACGTGCGAGTTACTTAAAATCTCAAACCGTTCTTTAAGGTATACAGGAGTTAAAGGATTAAACAGCACGCAGTACAGAAAGTGTAAACTATGGATATTCCTGCAAAGTCGTATAGGAAGCAACGTGAGCTGTTTGCGAAAGAAGCAAATGTGCTGATAGCGAAACCAAATATAAATCTTATACTTAGATTTTGAAGTCGCGCGCGCGGCGCTTCTGCCAGAACATCATACCGTATCGGAGTATGACATGTATAGCACACATAGATCAAATATGATGCGTCATGTTGCTAATTAACTGTAAATTATCTTCATTCCAAAATAAGAACATTTCGAAGAAAAAAGATACATTTCCGATAGCTCCCTTATTATTTATTTAGCAAAAATATTTTGACAACATATGATATCCTAGTACTCTAACAGTGAATACACGTGACTGATGATACAGCTATGGTAGTAGTCTTCGAATACCGTATTATATCGACATGTTAATGCCACACTCTTCATGCTTGCTTCCACTCTGTCAACCCTATCATAATAGTTTATAATATGTAAATATAAAAAAAACACATATTTGTAATACGTGTCTAAAATAGATAGAATATATAAAATACCGTTCGATGTGGGAATATGATTAATACATCCGAGACTCAGTAACTCGATACTACACTGTTAAGAAAAAGGAGACACTTACAAAATATTTCTTTATAGCTTGTATAAGTTGACCTCGAGTTTTATATTAAACGTGATTTTTAAATAATCCTAAGATTGTAATCGTCAATCACGCACATAACAGAAATATAAAAAAAATCAAGTCACAAGCTAATATTGGCCATTTTATAGATTCACGCTCTATCTCCCTTATAGAAAAATATAAAAAGAGACTAGTGTCAAGACACGTTGGTATCCGCGTGTTGACTAAAGGAACTCAACGTCGCCCATTATCGTACCAGAACGTTATCCTACTGCGCCATTATGTTTCCAATTATTTATTTGTTAACTACTAAGTACTTAAAGGCTTCAAATAAAATTAAATGTTGAGGACCGTCGTGGCGCAGAGACACATCGCCTGCCTGTAAACAAGATGGCTTATGGGCTCGATTCCCACTCAGAGAGAATGAATCATTTTAAACGTCTGCGACCTGGCAACAAGGCAAAGCACGGCGTTGAGTTTTGCTTTTCAATACGCAATGCCTCGATAGTCGGAAAGTGGGCAACGGTGTGTCTTAACACTAGGTTCGACCTACGGTTCTCTCTGCCTACAATGATATGTGCGGGATGCAGTCTAAAGCTAAACAAACAGCAGTTGAGAACCCTATTAATAACATTTTTACTATTTTTATTTCGTACTAAATATATATGTCGGAGTTTAAGCTGGGAGTATATAAGATCGGCGAGGTTGCCCTATATGTAATGTAATATGATCATCTTGACTCATAATATCAATAAAACAACACTTGCTATTCTCAAATTATATTCACACAGTTCAATCACTAACACAAATTAAAACAAAAGACTAAACTGCGTAATTTCAATTAAAAGCTACGGATAATTACTTTAACGTTTCAATTACACTTCACACGTTTCACTCATACCCACTTTACTAGCACTGATCTCACAAACACTAACTTGCACTTAAACACCATGCTAATCACTGAAGTAACAGTAACAGAAATACAAACAAATGAAATATCTACACAATTGCAGCAAAAAATAGCAAGATAGCAAGAAAAGTCTCTTCATGGGAGACACCGAACTGATCTGAACCAGACTTATGTCGACAAAAATACGTCGAACGAATGGCTCAGGCGAGGTGTACTGTTCCTAGAAACAGAGGCTTTTATGCTTGCTATACAGGATCAAGTCATTCCTACCAGAAATTATAAAAAAATATATTACTAAAGTAATAACAGAAGTTTCTGATTTATGCAGACATTGCAATAGCTCATCTGAAACTATCCAGCACATAACAGGCGCTTGTAAAGCATTAGCACAAACCGACTATAAGCATAGACATGATCAAGTTGCATCAATTTTACACCAGCATTTGGCACATAGTTATAAATTTATAGAGCAAAAAAACCCTATTATAAATATAAACCAAATACAGTTCACGAAAATAGCCATTATAAACTGTTTTATGATCGGACCATTCTGACAGATAAAACAGTACATTACAATAGACCATATATCACCTTGTACAATAAAATTTCAAACACCGTATACCTTATCGACATAGCTGTTCCTAGTTCTCACAATATTCAATCTACTCTCGCTGAAAAAAATACAAAATATCAGGAACTAGCATTGGCAATAAATAGTCAATGGAAAGCAGAAATAGTTCATATAGTGCCAATAGTTGTATCCACAACAGGAATAGTACCCAATACACTACACAATAGTTTAGATATTTTAAAGACTCCCCATACGATTATTAACACTATGCAAAACGCAATCATACTAAACACTTGTCGCATAACTCGTAAATTCTTATCAACATCATCTGCAGACTCAGTTGCCTCTATACTTGGCTAAAGCCCGTATATATGATAAAAAATACCCCTTCTTAGAAAGGGAGATCTCTAGAAGTATATAAATATAATAATAATAATAATAATAATAATAATAACAATGACAATGACAATGACAATGACAATGACAATGACAATGACAATGACAATGACAATGACAATGACAATGACAATGACAATGACAATGACAATGACAATGACAATGACAATGACAATGACAATGACAATGACAATGACAATGACAATGACAATGACAATGACAATGACAATGACAATGACAATGACAATGACAATGACAATGACAATGACAATGACAATGACAATGACAATGACAATGACAATGACAATGACAATGACAATGACAATGACAATGACAATGACAATGACAATGACAATGACAATGACAATGACAATGACAATGACAATGACAATGACAATGACAATGACAATGACAATGACAATGACAATGACAATGACAATGACAATGACAATGACAATGACAATGACAATGACAATGACAATGACAATGACAATGACAATGACAATGACAATGACAATGACAATGACAATGACAATGACAATGACAATGACAATGACAATGACAATGACAATGACAATGACAATGACAATGACAATGACAATGACAATGACAATGACAATGACAATGACAATGACAATGACAATGACAATGACAATGACAATGACAATGACAATGACAATGACAATGACAATGACAATGACAATGACAATGACAATGACAAGACAATGACAATGACAATGACAATGACAATGACAATGACAATGACAATGACAATGACAATGACAATGACAATGACAATGACAATGACAATGACAATGACAATGACAATGACAATGACAATGACAATGACAATGACAATGACAATGACAATGACAATGACAATGACAATGACAATGACAATGACAATGACAATGACAATGACAATGACAATGACAATGACAATGACAATGACAATGACAATGACAATGACAATGACAATGACAATGACAATGACAATGACAATGACAATGACAATGACAATGACAATGACAATGACAATGACAATGACAATGACAATGACAATGACAATGACAATGACAATGACAATGACAATGACAATGACAATGACAATGACAATGACAATGACAATGACAATGACAATGACAATGACAATGACAATGACAATGA
The DNA here is from genome assembly GCA_037127375.1 of Dione juno. Classification (NCBI taxonomy): domain Eukaryota; kingdom Metazoa; phylum Arthropoda; class Insecta; order Lepidoptera; family Nymphalidae; genus Dione; species Dione juno. The sequence continues at coordinate 39,533 of JAXRJS010000123.1, read as the reverse complement.
CAATGACAATGACAATGACAATGACAATGACAATGACAATGACAATGACAATGACAATGACAATGACAATGACAATGACAATGACAATGACAATGACAATGACAATGACAATGACAATGACAATGACAATGACAATGACAATGACAATGACAATGACAATGACAATGACAATGACAATGACAATGACAATGACAATGAGCCGCACCTGGAGCCGACGCTGGGTGTTTCAGCATACGGGCCGTCGGTGATGAGGAGCTGAGCAGGCGGGCTCCCATCGGGCTAGATTCCGAACATAATACAGCCGAGCAATCATCCTTATCATCATCATTATCACCTATTTCATCAATTCGTTCGTTTTCATCACCTTCATCATCAAATAGATCATCTATAATATCACCTACATCTTCATCCGTTCAATCAACACATAACATGATTTTGGAGGATGTTGTGCAGGAGGCAAATGCCAGTGTACCTGCACCCACCTTCATAATTCCTAAGGTGCGCTATAAATGGAGTAAAGAAATGAACGAATTTATCCTGCGCACATATTTACACCTTACATTACTAGATACTGATACCAACGCTTACTTAATACCATTACATACAAAATTTATTGAAAAATTTCCGCATATGAAAATAACCTGCCAACGTGTCGGAGACCAAAGAAGAGCCATAGTACGTAATAAGTTACTGCCACAAACTACAATAGATAAAGTTTATGAAGAAGTTAAAAAAGCACTAGAAAATGTAACGAATCCAGACCAACGCATTCAGATAAATAATAATAATAATATATTAAATTCAAAGGATGGACGACGTATGAAATGGACTGAACAATATAATAAAGCTATAATAAAAGCATATTTTAGAATAACACGTCTATAAAATAATAGAACAGCTTATAGAACATACCTTTATCAAGATTTTATTACCAAATTTCCACATTTGTCTCATATTTCAGAACAAAGAGTAGCAGACCAGAGAAGATCGATTGTTAAAAATAAGCTTCTGTCAATGCAAAAAATAGAAGATATTAAAAGGGAAATAGCATCAGAACTACAAATAGAAACTCAAAATAGTCAATCTGAATTTAATGTAGTAACTATTAACAATACAGTCAATGTAGATGTAGAATATATTGAAAATTCTGCCAATATTTTACAAAATAATACTATCTGTATTGCAGTCCAGAACAGTCAAATCTAATAGAAAGAAATACAGAAATCGACAATACATTTAACGAGTGTTTAACGTACTTCACAAATACTGAACCTACTAAAAGAAATTATATACCCAGACAGAGATCATCAAAAAGATTATCTCGAATAGTTGAATATATAAATACAATATTGTTACCAGAATATATTAGGAAAGATACAAGTTTTAAATCATTTCAAACTATAATATATTGTGCTGCGTGGACTGCAGCGAAAATTAATGGCGCAAAAATAAAAATTGTAGAAGATATCACAGTTAAAAAATCATCTATAAAGAAACCCAAATGGCAGATCCGACTCGAAAAAAAAGTGGAAGATTTGAGAACTAAAATTGGCCGATTAACGCAATTCATCCAAGGTAATTAATAGAAGCAATAAAATAATTCATCATGTTAACTTAATTAAAAAAAATTATAAAATACACTCTACACACGAAGAAGTGAACACACAACTGTTACATTTTCTGGATACGCTTAAACAGAAACTTACACTTACAAGCAGCCGATTACAAAGATACAAAATATGTACATTACGTAAAACACAAAATTCTCAATTTATTTGTAACGAAAGACAGTTTTATAGGAATCTCAAAAGTTCAACTACAAACTGTATTGAAAATTCAACACTAACTACTCCTACAGGAGATGATTTTCGTACGTATTGGGCCTCTATATGGGAAAATCCCGTTACACATAATTCTAATGCGGAATGGATTAATTCTGAACAAATGCAATATCAGATTAAAACAGATATGCAATTTGATAATATATCTCTTGTTATATTACAGTCATCAATAAAAAAATTAAGTAATTGGAAAGCACCTGGTTCCGACTTTATTCATAACTTTTGGTACAAGAAATTTACACATGTACATATACATCTTCTTAAGCACATTAATAATTTTATTCAAAATCCACATGTTATGCCCAAATATGTAACAGATGGAATCACATATATGATCCCAAAAGATTCTAATAATCTTAATGATCCCTCAAAGTACAGAGACCTATAACATGCCTGCAGTCAGTATACAAAATAATTACATCTTGCCTTACAGAAACAATTTATAAATATTTAGATGATAATAGCATTCTTACAGAAGAACAAAAAGGTTGTAAAAAGTTAAGTCAGGGTTGTAAAGAGCAATTAGTTGTAGATTCTGTTATATTAAAAGAAGCGCAGAAAAATAAAAGAGACATTTTTACTATGTATATTGACTACAGGAAAGCTTATGATTCAATTCCACATTCCTGGTTATTACAAGTGTTAGATATCTATAAAATACACCCAACAATTAAAAATTTTTTGAAGGAAACGATGAAGGATTGGACTACAAGATTGAAATTATCAACTTTAGATAACAACCTAGATACTGACCCCATTAAAATAAAACGCGGTATATATCAAGGTGATGCATTAAGCCCTTTATGGTTCTGTCTTGCATTAAATCCTTTGTCTAATATTTTAAATTCGACTAATGCTGGATACAAACTAAAATATAAGAATAATTTGACTTACAAAACTGAATATAAGATTGTTAATCATTTACTGTACATGAACGACATTAAATTATACGTTGAAACGAAAGAAGACTTAAACAATTTAGCAAAAGTAGCGGAAACATTTTCACAAGATATTTATATGGAATTCGGAATAGATAAATGTAAAATTAATGCAAGTAAAGCAGGACAGAACTATATTCATGAATATTTACTGAAGAACGGGGAATATATAGAATCACTGATGGAAAATGAAACTTACAAATATTTGGGATATATTCAGTCAAAGCTAACTCACCACAAGGAGGTTAAAGCAAACCTGACCAAAAATTTTAAACATAGGTTAAATTCCATACTCAAATCTAAACTTAATGCGAAAAATACTATAAAAGCAATCAATAGTTTTGCAATACCTACTCTTACCTATTCGTTCGGAATTATAGCATGGAACAAAAGTGAATTGAAAAATCTTCAGCGCATCATTAATACAACTTTGACTAGAAATCGTAAGCATCATCCAAGATCATGTGTGCAGAGGAGAATGACATTGCAACGAATAGATGGTGGCAGGGGATTAATAGATATCCTAAATTTATATAACAAGCAGATAATAAACCTAAAAAAATATTTTTATTTTAAAAGAAACACATCCACACTGCATGAATCCATAATAGAAAATGATCATAAGCTAAGCCCACTTAACCTTAAAGAAAATAATGAAATACAAACTATATAATTTAATGATGAAATATATAATGAAATGAAAACAATGAAATACAATAGCAAATGAAATACAAACAGACAGACTGACTAAAGTTCACGAATGGGCCCAGAAATCTCTTCATGGAAGACATTGGAGCGACCTAAGTGAGAATTACGTCGACAAAACAGCATCGAACGAGTGGCTTAGACGCGGAGACCTCTTCCCTGAGACTGAAGGGTTCATGGTGGCAATCCAGGACCAGGTGATAGAAACAAAAAATTATCAAAAATATATCATAAAAAAATCTATATCCGATACATGTAGACGATGCAATAGGGCTTCAGAAACGATACAACATATAACCGGAGCTTGTACATCAATCGCCCAGACTGATTATAAGCACCGGCATGACCAGGTTGCATATATCATTCATCAAAAATTAGCAATTCAATATAAACTCATTTCATCACCACCAATACCATATTACAAATATACTCCGGAATCTATAATAGAAAATGACTTTTATAAATTATATTTTGATAGAGCCATATTGACTGACAAAACTGTACCTTGCAATAGACCGGATATCACATTAATAGATAAAGTAAATAAAACCGCACGAATAATAGACATTGCAATACCTAATTCGCATAATTTACAAAGCACCTTTTCGGAAAAGCTCACTAAATACGAAGACTTAAAAGATGAAATAATTAGAATGTGAAATTGAAGAAAGTAACAATAGTACCAGTAGTTATTTCTACAACAGGCGTTGTTCCCAAAACCCTCCACCAGTCTATCGCTACACTAGATTTGCCTCCCTATATTTACGCCCTTCTGCAAAAGGCAGCGATTCTAAACACGTGTAGAATAGTTAGGAAATTTTTAAGCCTCTCAAATTAATAAATTTCACTTTTCATTACTCTGGCTCTCACTTGACCTAGGTCCGTGATTGTCAATATACCGGTATATTTCATATATCGAGAGTAAAAAGTAAAACAAAATAATAATAATAATAATATATATATATATATATATATATATATATATATATATATATATATATATATATATATATATATATATATATATATATATATATATATATATATATATATATATATATATATATTATATATATATATATATATATATATATATATATATATATATATATATATATATATATATATATATATATATATATATATATATATATATATATATATATATATATATATATATATATATATAGCTGTAGCCAGAGCCCGCAGAGAAAGTTTGTCGCCATTGTACTATTTATTGGGTATCTAATTGTATTATTTACTATCTATTATTAACTATGTACCAATGATGACGAGATATTTGTCGAGAAGGAACTCTTCAAGGAAAACATACTATAATAGTGTCTAAAGGTTTACGATGAGGAATAATTTTATTTATTATTACTGTTTTTTTTTTAATTTCCTTTTTTTGAGCTTTTTTTCATAGAAGATTATCCCCTAATATTGAAATTGGATCTAATTGACCCCCAACTAATATTATCCCGATTAATCCTTTTCAAATTCCTTTACTAAGTACTATTATTCTTATTACATCAGGAATTACTGTAACTTGAGCTCATCATGCTTTAATAGAAAATAATTACACCCAAACTACTCAAAGCTTATTTTTAACAATTTTTTTAGGATTTTACTTTACAATCCTTCAAGCTTATGAATATATTGAAGCCTCATTTTCAATCGCAGACAGAATTTATGGATCAACTTTTTTTATAGCTACAGGATTTCATGGGTTACATGTAATCATTGGAACAATCTTTTTATTAACATGTCTTATACGACACATTAACTTTCATTTTTCAAGAAATCACCATTTTGGATTTGAAGCAGCAGCATGATATTGACATTTTGCAGATGTAGTTTGATTATTTCTTTATATCTCAATTTATTGATGAGGAAATTAATTATTTATATAATATATTTAGTATATTTGACTTCCAATCAAAAAGTTTAATAATTTTAATGTAAATAATTTTATTAATATTTTCTATTTCTTTAATTATAATAGTAATTGCAAATATTTTTATAATAATTTCTTTTTTAGTTTCAAAAAAATCTTTTATAGACCGAGAAAAATGTTCCCCATTTGAATGCGGATTTGACCCTAAATCTTTAGCTCGTATTCCTTTTTCTGTACATTTATTAATCACAATCACAATAATTTTTTTAATTTTTGATGTAGAAATCGCTTTAATTTTTCCTATCATTCCTACATTTAAATTAGTCAATTTCATAACTTGATTTAAAATTATTTTTTTTTATTATTATACTATTATTAGGCCTTTATCATGAATGAAATCAAAATATATTAAATTGATCCAATTAGGATTATAGTTTAATTTAAAACATTTGATTTGCATTCAAAAAATATTAACTTTAATTTATCTTAAACAAGAAGCAATTTGCATTTAATTTCGACTTAAAAGATAGAGTTAATAACTTGTTTGTATTAATTGAAACCCAAATAGAGGTATATCACTGTTAATGATAAAATTGAATAAAAATTCCAATTAGAAATATATTATAATTAAGCTGCTAACTTAATGCCTAGTGATTAATATCATTAATATTTCTTTTATTTTATATTTATATAGTTTAAAATTAAAACATTACATTTTCATTGTAAAAATAAAAAAAAAAATTTATAGATATTTAAAGATTAATAAATCACCTTAATATCTTCAATATTATGCTCCAAATTAAGCTATTTAAATTAAATTATTATAATAATTATTAATAATATTCATAAAACAAATCTAAATAAATAAATTTTAAAATTATTTATCTGATAAATATAATAAATTAAAGAATTATTTTCAATAATATTATATAAACCTTGACCTCTGTATAACTCTCTTCACCCTAAATCAATATTTTTATATAAATTTTGACCTATATTTAAAAAATAATAATTTAAACTATAAGTTGATAACATTGGTAAAAATCACATAGTAACAAAAAATATCTAATCTTATAAGTATATAAAAATTTATTCATAGAATAAATTTTTATACAACTAATTAAATAACCTATAACAAACCCAAATAAAGTAACATAAATTACCATTATTTTTAAAGAAAAAGGTAAATAAATTATATGAGGATAACAAAAAATTATTCATCTTAATATACTCCCCGAAATTAATCTTATAAATAATAAAACCATTATTCTTTTTAATATAACATAATACTCGTCATAAAAATTATAAACTATACTAAAAAAGTATAAAAATATACTAATAAATTATAATCATTAATTATTGAATATATTAATAAACGAATAGTATAAAATATAGTTAAACCAGTTGAAAAATAGTATAAAAAAAAATTAATAAATTTAAATTTCTTATTCTAACCATCTCTAAAATAATATCCTTAGAATAAAATCCAGCCAAAAAAGGAATCCCACATAAAGCTCAATTTGAAATATTTATGCATAAAGAAGTTATAGGAACATAAAATCTAATCCCCCCTATTATTCGAATATCTTGATTATCATTTATTATGTGAATAATCACCCCTGCACATATAAATAATAAAGCTTTAAATATAGCATGAGTTAATAAATGATAAAAAGCTAAATCACTAAATCCTATTCTTAAAATTCTTATTATCAATCCTAATTGTCTTAATGTAGATGAAGCAATAATTTTTTTTAAACCAAATTCATAATTAGCACAAATTCCAGATATTATTATTGCTAACCCAGATAATAGTAATAAAAAATTTTAAAAAATTATATCAAGTAATAAATTATTAAATCGAATTAATAAATAAACCCCAGCTGTCACTAATGTCGAAGAATGAACTAAAGCAGACACAGGAGTAGGAGCTGCTATAGCAGCAGGTAATCATGATCTAAAAGGAATTTGAGCTCTCTTAGTTATAGCTGCAATAATAATTAATAATCTAATAATTTTTATAGAAAAATCATTTCTTATAAAATTTAAATAAAACATATAATTTCATCAACCATAATTTATTATCCTAGAAATCAATAATAAAATTATTACATTCCCAATACGATTGGATAAAGCAGTTAATATCCCAGCATTGTAAGATTTAATATTCTGATAATAAATTACTAAACAATAAGAAACTAACCCTAAACCGTCTCAACCTAATAAAATTCTAATTATATTAGGACTAATAATTAACAAAATTATAGAAAATACAAATATTAAAACTAAATAAATAAAACGATTTAAATTCAATTCTGATCTTATATATCTTTTTCTATAATAAATTACTGAAGAAGAAATTAAAGAAACAAATATTATAAATAATAAAGATATTCAATCTAATAAAATAGATATAACAATTCTTATTGAATTAAAAGAAATAATTTCTCACTCTAAAAAAAAATACTAAATTTTCTATAGTAAAATATATCATAAAAAAAATTAATAATATAAAAAAAAAAAAAAAAATCTAACAAAACATAAAGAACATTTTTTAATGACTTAAAATGATTTCATCATATTTTTGGTTCCACAAACCAATATTTTTATTAAATTATTTAAGTAAAATCAAATTATTCCATAATCAATCTATAAAATTAAAATATTTAAAGGTAATCAATGTAAAAATAATATTAAATATTCCCGTGAAGTTCCTCTATAAAATCTATAAATTCTTATATTATATTTACCATGCTGAGTATAAGAATATAAATATAAGCTATACCCGCCTCTAAAAAAAGAAATTAATATCAATATAACTATTCTCAACCAAGATCATCTCACTAAGCTTTTAATTAAACTAATTTCACCTATTAAATTTAAAGAAGGGGGGGCTGCTATATTAGAAGATATTAATAAAAATCATCATAATCTTATTGAAGGCATGAAATTTATTATCCCCTTATTAATAAATATTCTTCAACTATTTAATCGTTCATATTTAATATTGGTTAAACAAAATATCCCAGATGAACATAACCCGTGTCCAATTATTAAAATATAAGACCCTATATAACCTCAATAGTTTATTGTTATTAAACCCCCAATAACTAATCTTATATGAGCAACAGAAGAATAAGCAATTAAAGATTTTATGTCAATTTGACAAAAACATTTTAAACTGATATAAAATCCTCCAATTAATCTTACGACAACTCAAATTTAACCATAATTAAAATTTATAACCATAATTAAAATTTATTTTTTGTAAAATCACTATAATCTTATAATTTCATATTTATTGTATGTATGTCTATTTAAGTGTATAATATATACCTTTATATGTTTGTATGTACATGGTATCCTCTAATGTATTTTTTTTTATTTATTTATATATGTTATATATGTGTATCTATGTGTATATATGTGTATGTGTATGTATGTATATCTATATAAATTATTATATATGTAACTATGTTTAGTATATTTATATATAATACCTTAAATGTATTTATAGTCGTAATGTAATACTTTTTGCACCTTTCTGCACTTGTGCTACTGATTTCATATCATCATTATATTAATCATAATGGTTGCCTGGAAGAGATCGCTTTCAGCGATAAGGCCGCCATTGCACATAATATACACATAATTATGTTTGTGAAATGTTACATATATATATTTTTTGTGCAATAAAGTATTATTATTATTATTATTATTATTATAACCCGTTAAAGTCCATAACTCCCTAATTTTAATATAATAGCAGCTAAAATTATCGACTCCGAAATTGGAGCCTCAACATGAGCTTTTGGTAATCATAAATGAACAAAATACATAGGCATTTTAATTAAAAAAGCAAAAATTAAACTTAAATATAATAAAATTAAATTATAATCATAAAATTTTATTATATAAATTATTATAAAATTTATTTCTTTATAAATATAAAAAAAATCCTATTAATAAAGGTAAAGAAGCAAATAAAGTATAAAATAATAGATATAATCCTGCTTGAATTCGTTCAGGTTGATACCATCATCCAATAATTAATATTAAAGTAGGAATTAATCTCCCCTCAAAAAATAAGTAAAATATAAATAAATTTATAGTTCTAAAAGTTAAATATAATATTAATATTAAAAAAATAATATTAAATTAAAATAAAGAACTAAAAAAATTTGTTTTATTTAATCTTTCTATGGCTATAATTATTAAAAATTTAATTCAAATTCTTAATAAAATTAAACCATAAGAAATTATATCACGCCCAAATATATAACTTAAATTGCAAAAATTTATAATTGAAATTCTTCTATTTATAAATAATAATATCATAAATATAAAAATAAATTGAACCAATCAAAATATATTTTGATTTAAACATAAAGGTATTATAAAAATTATTATTATTAAATATATATATATATATATATATATATATATATATATATATATATATATATATATATATATATATATATATATATATATATATATATATATATATATATATATATATATATATATATATATATATATATATATATATATATATATATATATATAAGGAGGAAATATTTAAATTATTCTTTATTATTTTAGGTGAAAATTACGAAAGCAATTACGTTTTATTTTTCCCACAATAAAACACAAATGTACGTTACATATACAGTAGACAGATGTTCTTCCACTCTTACAATATTTGCAACGCATTGTTTCATTACCTGCATCTGGAAGATGACCTGTGTTATCAAATCTGACGCTATCAGTTGGTCGGACTGAGACTGGTTTATGGATTTTCAGATTCTCGCCTATATCGTCTGTAACGTTTTGGTTTGTTCCTATTCTATTAGACTTAGACAACCCATCAAACAATTCAAATCTGAAATCTTTCAATGAAGTCTTCTTCCCATCTCTTCTATGTAGGAGCCAAGCGTTATTTATACACATATCAACAAGTTGTGAAAATATTCCCAAGTACCAACGGTGACTTTTGAAGGGAGTTCTATATAACGATATCAACATATCTGCTAAATCGACCCCTCCCATATGTTTGTTGTAATGTTTGACCACTTGAGGACATTCTACATCTACTTTCTTTTTCTCATCCTTATCGTATCGTTTGATTGTTTCTAAGGGGTACGAGTCTATGTAGGTGCTAATAAGTGTAACCACTTTATTGTCGTTCCACTTTACGACTGCCAACTTATTCTTATTGCAAACCACCTGGGCGCTAGAACCGCGTTTCTTCTTTTTTAATTGTTTGTCAGTTGGCAATAACTCTTGACAGCCTCTGAGACGATTAGTCCTTATTGTTCCTAGACTAAGGATCCCGTATTCTTCCCGCAGAATATATGTTAGTTCAGGCGACATAAAAAAGTTATCAGCATACACAATGGCCGGCTTTTTCTTTATAGTTTGACACAATGCAAGCACTACCATACCTCCTAAACCAATTGTAGCTTCTTTCTCTGAAAAAGTCAGTCCACGAAAGGTATCGTCGCCACCATACAGAATAAAATCGTAGATGATACCCGAAACACCCGCACGGACAAAATTCTTAAACCCCCATTTCTTAGGTTTCATTTTAACGTACTGCTTTCGTTTACCTGCTTTACGACCTTTATAAGGTATCATCATCTCGTCAATGGAATATTTTCCTTCTTCTTCAATTTTCAGAAAATTTTTGCGTATTTTTATTCTCCATTAGGGGGCGAATCTTGAAATAACGGTCTGAATCTTCCAAAGTATTATCAACAAAATGAATATATCGACGTATTTGTTGATACTTTTTGAGAGGCATAAGATCAGCAATGAGAGGGTATCTTGTTTTTCTTGCCCAATAGTCAGTATAAGCTGGCATCTGTACTATACCCATCATGATTTGAATGGCCAGGCAGCTTTTAATCTCATCTTCTGTCAGCTGAATAGATCGACCTAGTTGTTCAACTGCATATAAATTTGTATTATAAACAATGTCAGTAATTAAGTCAGGAGAAAAAAAGAAATAAAAATAATCCAGTACTGTCTCTATTTGTGTTTGATGGAGATTGTATAAGTTTTCTTCAAGAGATACATTGTGACGAAATACTGCTTTTGACCATTGATAATTTAGGGCGAATTTCTGAACCTTTACTTTTTTGGTCACTACAGTCTTTGTTGTCTTTTTACGCTTGGACCTGGTAAGTAGTAACTGCTGTCCGCTGGTGCTAGGCTGGGGAGATGATAGTTCAACAGAAGGAGATGGCAAAGATTGGATGGAGTTCAATGTGGGTATAACATTGTAGTTACTTGTATTCGGCGATGGAAAAACTTCATCAAATGTTGGTGTGAGTGGTAAAGTAATGGGTATATCATGCTGTTCGTTGTTGGAGTCAGTTGAAGTATCAAGCAAATTAAGGGCTTCTAGTGATGATGCTATTGAAGGTGGATCAGAGGTATCTGGTGAAGGCGGTATATAAGCATTTGCTTCCTCATCAGATGTGGAACTATCGTCAGAGCATGCGTTTTGAGCGGGTACCAAAGCTAAGATCTTATGGGCGCGAGTTAGTTGTAAGTTCTGCAGGCGGAAAAAGAAAAAAAAAAGTTCAAAGCAGACAGTTTTTATGAGTAGGTAAAAAAATAAATAAACAAAAACTGCCGATTCGTTGAAAAACAAAAACTGTGTAAACTTAGCAATGTACAGCGTGGTTACCATAGTTCATTTTTAGTATTTTAGTGCGTTATTGGCAACGTGCAGTGCAGTATACATACATTTGTTTCAACCAAAATCGGCCATAAAAATTGAGACAGTAACGCATAAAACCACTTTCTGAGTAATACATAGTTTTTAGATCAAATAACACACCATTTTTTATTAGTTTTTGAGCTAAAAAGTAATTTATAACGCAAAAACTTACCCGGGTCCCGCCAACACTTTGTTGTTTCGAAGCCATTTTGAATTTGACATGTGTTGTTCAGTGTTGCAACAACGAAAATATTTTTCTACTAATTCTAAATTATTTAGTAATATTTTTAATAAAAACAAAACAAAAAAATATTATTATTTAACCAGTAAATATTTTTTGAAATGTATGTACAGTCTAATGTACCTTACCAAGTTAAGGTTTAATAAATCCTTATTTATTAGGAGACCCTGATAATTTTATCCCTGCTAATCCTTTAGTCACCCCAATTCATATTCAACCTGAATGATATTTTTTATTTGCATATGCAATTTTACGATCTATTCCTAATAAATTAGGAGGTGTAATTGCATTAGTTATATCTATTTTAATTTTAATTATTTTACCATTTACATTTAATAAAAAAAATCAAGGAATTCAATTTTATCCTTTAAATCAAATTTTATTTTGATTTTTAATTATAACTATCATTTTACTAACATGAATTGGAGCCCGACCTGTTGAAATACCTTATATTATTACACGGATGACACGCTCGTCACAGTCCGAGGGGCAAACTATAGCGAGGTGGCACGTTGGGCAGAAATCGGCTCTCACCGCATTATCGACCGCATTACTGCACTGGGTTTGAGGGTCTCTAGTTCCAAACCAGAGGCCCTGCTGTTTCATGGTCCGCGCAAGGGACCTCCCCGTAGGGCTACATTACGTATCCAGGGTCAAGACGTAGAGGTACGGGCGCAGATGAAATATCTGGGCCTGACTTTGGATGGACGATGGTCGTTTGCACCGCATTTTGCTCAACTTGCGCCAAAGCTTGTAAAGGCCGCCGGTGCCCTAGGTAGGTTACTGCCGAATGACGGAGGGCCGGACTCTTTATGCAGACAGCTTTATGTTGGCGTATTGAGATCTGTGGCGCTGTACGGTGCACCGGTGTGGGTGGATTCTCTCACCGCTCGTAATAGGACCCAACTGCATAAAGCGCAGCGGGTTATAGCAGTGAGAGTCATCCGGGGATACCGTACCGTATCATGGACGGCGGCTACTCTCTTGGCGGGTGATCCACCTTGGGAGTTGCAGGCGGAAGTGCTTGCTAGAGTGCATGCATTCCGGTCAAGCGAGCGGTCCCGAGGCGAACGACCATCGAGGGAGGATATCGCGCGAATCAGGAAAAGGGCTGACGAAGCTCTAATCTTGAGATGAAGGGAGGACCTAGAATCCCCAGCGGCAAGCATAGTAACGGTGGAGGCGGTCCGACCACACCTAAAACGCTGGGTAAGGAGAAAGTTCGGTGTCCTGACGTTCAGGATGGTGCAGGTACTGACGGGGCATGGTTGCTTCGGCAAATACCTGCATCAGATTGCACGTCGGGAGCCGTCGCCGGTGTGTCATGAGTGCAACGCGCCAGTTGACTCGGCACAACACACTTTGGCCGAATGCCCCGCATGGGCCCCACAACGCTGGGCTTTGATGACTGTAGTGGGTGGTGACCTCTCTCTTTCCAATGTGGTAGGGGCCATGCTGGATCGTGAGAGAAGCTGGTCTGCGATGGTCTCCTTCTGCGAATCTGTTGTCGCATTGAAGGAGGCCGCGGAGCGGGCACGTGAGTCCAGTGCAAATGTTGACCCTCTCCGCCGCCGGAGGTCAAGGAGATGGAGAAGGCACTTTCAAGAAGTCCAACTCCCCCTACCCTAGAGTGGATACCACGGGATTCTTCTGATCCTCCTCTTCCAAGTCTTGGAGGCTCCAGATACCCTTGGAACCTCAGAGAACCGTAAACACGATGGTGGCTCGTAGCAGCGCAGCAGCGGGCCTGTCACCGAGGCGTCGTAGTAGAATGCTCAACCGATCCTACGGCGTCTCACAGAGGTGAAGAGGGTTCCGCTGGGTTTTAGTGGGTAGTATCGAGTACTGTACTGTACCGATGAGTCCCACAGTACCACCCAATGGGTGGTCTGCGTAAAAGGCATTTCCCAGCGAAGAAAAAAAAAAAAAATTATAGGGCAAATCTTAACTTTAATTTATTTTTCTTATTTTATTATTAACCCAATTCTAAATAAATTTTGAGATAAATTAATTTTTAATTAATTAATGAGCTTGTAATAAGCATTTGTTTTGAAAACTTAAGAAAGAATAATTATTCTATTAATTTATACTAAATTTATTTTATTAAGTTAATATTATTTTTACACCTAAAAAAAATAATAAATAATTTAAAGAAACAGGCAAATATCTTTTTCAACATAAATATATTTATTTATCATATCGATAACGAGGTAAAGTTCCTCGAACCCAAATAAAAAAAAAGACATAAATACTAATTTTAAATAAAATATTAAATTTAACTCACACCCCCCTATATAAATAAGTACAAATAATATTCTTATAAATAAAATTCTAGAATATTCAGCTAAAAAAATTAAAGAAAATCCCCCTCTTCTATATTCAATATCAAACCCTGAAACTAATTCTCTCTCCCCTTCTGCAAAATCAAAAGGAGTTCGATTTGTCTCAGCTAATAAAGAAGAAAAAAAAACACATTATTAAAGGTATTATTATAAATATACATCAAATTAAAAATTGATATTCTATAAATTTTATTAAATTAAAATCTATCACCAAAACAATTCTTGATATTAAAATTAAAGATAATCTAACTTCATAAGAAATTGTTTGAGCTACTGCTCGTAACCCTCCTAATAATGAATAATTTCTATTTGAAGACCAACCAGCAATTAACAGTGTATAAACCCCAACTCTAGTACAAGATAAAAAAAATAATAAACCTAAATTAAATATCACTATATTAAATACGTAAGGAATTAATATTCAAATAACTAAAGATAACATAAATCTAATAATAGGAGAAAAATAATAAGAAAAATAATTAGAATAATTTAAATAAATTTGTTCTTTTGTAAATAATTTAATAGCATCAGAAAAAGGCTGTAAAATACCAATAAACCCTATTTTATTAGGACCTTTTCGAATTTGAATATAACCTAAAACTTTTCGTTCTAATAAAGTTAAAAAAGCAA
Organism: Dione juno; assembly: GCA_037127375.1. Lineage (NCBI taxonomy): Eukaryota > Metazoa > Arthropoda > Insecta > Lepidoptera > Nymphalidae > Dione > Dione juno. The sequence continues at coordinate 24,209 of JAXRJS010000123.1, read as the reverse complement.
CACCATTTTTTTTTTTTTATTACGCTGGGAAATGCGTTTATGCAGATGTACTGTGGGACTCACCGGTAAGTCCGATCCTACCCACTAAAACCCAGCGGAAACCCACTCCATCTATATAAGACGTCGCAGGATCGCTTGCGCATGCAACTACGACGCCTCGATGGAAGGCCCGCCTATCGCAGGCCACCGTCACTTTTAGGGTTCTCTAGGGCACCCACAGCCTTGATGACTTGCAGAAGGGCCAGAATGCTCCTCCTACAGGCGTTTCTTTAAGGTTGGAGTAGCGCATAGCGCATTCTCCTGCTTCCTGGTCTACGGCGGCGAAATGGGTCTGCATTAATGCGGGATTCGCGCACTCGCTCCACGGTCTCTTTTAGTGAGATGACTGCCTCACAGAAAGAGACCATTGCAGACCAGTTCCCCTTACTATCCAGCATGGCCCTTACTACACTGGATAAAGAAAGATCTTGACCCACCACAGCCATCAAGGCATGGCGCTGTGGGGCTCAAGCGGGGCATTCAGCCAGAGTATGATGTGCCGAGTCGACGGAGGCATCACACTCATGGCAAACCGGTGACATTTCCCGACATTTCGTACTAAAATATTTTTTTTTGCTAAAAGATAGAAACCAACCTGGCTCACACCGGTTTGAACTCAGATCATGTAAGATTTTAATGATCGAACAGATCAAAATTTTAAACTTTTGCATTTAAATTTTATCTTAATCCAACATCGAGGTCGCAACCTTTTTTTTTATTTGTACTAAAAAACAATTACGCTGTTATCCCTAAGGTAATTTTTTCTTTTAGTCACTATTTATGGATCATTTATTCACTTATTTATGATTTTTTTTTTCAAAAAAAGTTAATTAAATTTTTCTATCGCCCCAATAAAATAATAATAAAATTTTAAATTTATATTTATATACATAATCCAAATTTTTAATTGTTATAAAACTCTATAGGGTCTTCTCGTCTTTTTAATTTATTTTAACTTTTTAATTAAAAAATTAATTTCTATAATTAATTTAGAGACAGTTTATATTTCATCAAATCTTTCATACAAGTCTTCAATTAAAAGACTAATGATTATGCTACCTTTGTACAGTCAATATACTGCAGCCCTTTAATTATTAATCAGTGGGCAGATTAGACTTTAAATTAATAACCAAAAAGACATGTTTTTGATAAACAAGTGAATATAAATTTTTGCCGAATTCCTTTAAATTAATTTTAATTTAAATTTATTTTATTTTACAATAATATACTAATTTTATCATTATTAGTATTTTTTTTTATTAAAAAATATTTTTTTATAAAATTTAAATAATTATTTAAATAATTTTTTTTATAATTATTTTTAATTAATAAACAATATAAATTTTAAAAATTTTAAATTTATTTTACATATATATATATATATATATATATATATATATATATATATATATATATATATATATATATATATATATATATATATATATATATATATATATATATATATATATATATATATATATATATATATATATATATATATATATATGTATATTATAAATTTTTAAATTAAAGCTTATCCCTTAATATATTTAATCTTAAAATTTATTAATTAAATAATAAATTTATAATTTTTTTAAGTTTAAATTTAATTTTTTTCTAAAAAAACTAGATATATTTAAAAACGATTAACATTTCATTTCAAATTAATTATTAAAATAATTATACAACATTAACTTTACTAACTAATTAACTCTTTTTAAATTCGAGATTTTATTATTTAACAAATATTTTTTAATAAACTCTGATACACAAGATACAATAAATTAAATTTACTTTTATATTAATTATTATTTAAATTATTTCAAAATTCTTCTACAATACTAATTTACTATAAAAATTTATATTTTTTCTTAAAAAATACTTTAATACCCCCCAATATTAAATTTTTTTTTATTATTTATATAAATTATTAATTTTTCCCCTCAAATTAATTAATAATATAATATCTTTTCAATGTAAATGAAATACTTATTCAAGCTCTAATTTGATCATTCTAGAAACACTTTCCAGTACTTCTACTTTGTTACGACTTATTCCAATTTTAAAATGAAAGTGACGGGCAATATGTACATATTTTAATTATTAATCATTTTAATAAACTACTTAAAATTACATTTAAATCCACCTTCAATTATATTTTACAAATATTATATCAATTTAAATAAATTTATTGTAACTCATCTTAATCCTAATTATAATCTGCATCTTGATCTGAATTAATTTCTAATTTAAATTTTAAAATATTATTATTATTTAAAAATATTTTTTTATCAATGATATACAAAATAATGAATTAAGTAAATTTATTCGTGGATTATCAATTATTAGACAGATTTCTCTAAATGAACTAAAATACCGCCATTTTATTTAAGTTTCAATATAATTCATTTGCTATTTTAGTATTTAAAATTAAATTTTTAATAATAAGGTATCTAATCCTAGTTTACACTAAAATCTATTAAATCATAATTTATAAATAAATTTTAATTAAATTAAAAATTCACTTAATAATTTAATATTTAATTTAATATTTATATAATTATTTATTATATACTGAATTAATTTAATTTAACTTTTGTTTAACCGCAACTGCTGGCACAAAATTAGTTATTAATTTTTATATTGCTAAATCTTAATTTCTTAAATTTTTAATATTAATTATTACTTTAACCATAAATTATTATTTAAATAATCAAAAATTAACACTAAAATTTATATGTAAAATAAATTTAAAATAAATTGTTCAAAACATAAAATTTTATCTATAATTTTTTAATTTTACTTAGATTTTTTTTTATATTAAATTTTTAATATATATATAATAACTCTACATTATCTATTAAATATACATTAATAAATTTTTAATAATTTCTTCTATCTTTTCTAGTAATATATATATATATATATATATATATATATATATATATATATATATATATATATATATATATATATATATATATATATATATATATATATATATATATATATATATATATATATATATATATATATATATATATATCAAGAATGTTTTAATTGGAGTTATCGGCAGATTTAATCAAACTTCATTACGAAAATTATTAGCATTTTCATCAATTAATAATATTGGATCATTAATTTCAGCCTTATTAATTAGAGAAAATTTATGATTTATATATTTTATATTTTATTCAATATTCTTATTTATTTTATGTTTTTAATTTTTTATTATTAATATTTTTATATTAATCAATTATATAATTTTAATTATAATTTTTTAATTAAATTTTCAATTATAATTTTTCTTAACAGATAACTCCAATTAAAACATTTAAAATTATAATAAATATTAAATAATTTAAATTTATGTTATAACAGAATTATGGGGGAAATTTTTTGTCAAGTTATTAAAATAAAACTATTAAATCAAGATAATCCTTCTACAATATTAGGAAATCAGAAATGAAAAGGAACAGAACCTATTTTCATTAATATTGCTGAATTTATAATAATTGATAAAAAATCATTAAAAAAAAATTAAATAAAAATAAATTTAACAAAATTGAAAATAAGAAATTAATTGAAGCAATAGATTGGGTTAGAAAATATTATTCTTCTAGGATTTGGGATAATTTCTCACATTATTTCACAAGAAAGTGGGAAAAAAGAAACTTTTGGTTGTTTAGGGATAATTTATGCCATAATAGCAATTGGATTATTAGGGTTTATTGTATGAGCACATCATATATTCACAGTTGGGATAGACATTGACACCCGAGCCTATTTCACATCTGCCACTATAATTATTGCAGTTCCAACCGGAATTAAAATTTTTAGCTGATTAGCAACACTTCATGGGACACAAATTAATTACAGTCCATCTATAATATGAAGTTTAGGTTTTATTTTTTTATTTACAGTTGGAGGACTAACAGGAGTAGTTCTAGCAAATTCTTCTATTGATATTACTCTTCATGATACTTATTATGTAGTCGCTCATTTTCATTATGTCTTATCTATAGGAGCTGTATTTGCTATTTTAGGGGGATTTGTTCATTGATACCCTTTATTTACAGGATTGGTATTAAATCAATATTTATTAAAAATTCAATTTATCACAATATTTATTGGAGTTAATTTAACATTTTTCCCTCAACATTTTTTAGGTTTAGCTGGAATACCCCGTCGTTATTCCGATTATCCTGATAATTTTATGGCCTGAAATATCATCTCGTCATTTGGGTCATATATTTCATTATTTTCTATAATATTAATTATTATTGCCATTTGAGAGTCAATAATCAACCAACGTATAATTTTATTTTCATTAAATATACCATCATCAATTGAGTGATATCAAAATCTTCCACCTTCTAAACATTCATATAATGAACTTCCTATTTTAAGTAATTTCTAATATGGCAGATTATATGTAATGGATTTAAACCCTATTTATAAAGGAATTATCCTTTTTTTAGAAATGGCAACTTGATCAAATTTTAATTACCAAAATAGAGCTTCACCTTTAATAGAACAAATCATTTTCTTTCACGATCATACTTTAATTATTTTAATCATAATCACAATTTTAGTAGCATATTTAATAATTTATTTATTTTTTAATAAATATATTAACCGATTTTTATTAGAAGGCCAAATAATTGAATTAATTTGAACTATTTTACCTGCCATTACATTAATTTTTATTGCACTTCCTTCTTTACGATTACTTTAATTATTAGATGAACTTAATAATCCATTAATTACATTAAAATCAATTGGGCACCAATGATACTGAAGTTACGAATACTCAGACTTTAATAATGTAGAATGTGATTCCTATATAATTTAAAATAAGGAAAATTCTAATTTTCGACTTCTTGACGTAGATAATCGTATCATTTTACCAATAAATAATCAAATTCGTATTTTAGTTACAGCTACAGACGTTATCCATTCATGAACAATCCCTTCATTAGGAGTGAAAATTGATGCTAACCCAGGACGTTTAAATCAAACTAGTTTTTTTATTAACCGTCCTGGAATTTATTATGGACAATGTTCTGAAATTTGTGGTGCAAATCATAGATTTATACCTATTGTTGTAGAAAGAATCTCTATAAAAAATTTTATTAATTGAATTATTAATTATTCATTAGATGACTGAAAGCAAGTTCTGGTCTCTTAAACCATCTTATAGTAAATTAGCAATTACTTCTAATGAATAAAGAATTAGTTAATTAATAACATAAATATGTCAAATTTAAATTATTACCTATAATGTAATATTCTTTTATCCCACAAATAATACCTATTAATTGAATAATATCTCTAATATTTTTCATTTCCATTTTTATTATTTTTATAATCATAAATTATTTTATTTTTAATTATAAAATCAATCTACAAAATTATCAAATTAATAAAATTAATAACAAAAATTATTGAAAATGATAAATAATCTTTTTTCAATTTTTGATCCTTCAACAAATTTATTTTACTTTCCTTTTAATTGAATAAGAACATTCTTAGGTTTAATATTTATCCCTTTATCTTTTTGATTTCTCCCAAATCGTCATTACATATTATGAAATTTCATTTCCAATAAACTTCATAATGAATTTAAAACATTATTAGGACCTAATAGTATTAACGGATCTAGTTTTATTTTTATCTCATTGTTTTTTTTATCCTATTCAACAATTTTTTAGGTCTATTCCCATATATTTTTACAAGAACTAGTCACCTTAATATATCTCTTTCATTATCCCTAACAATATGACTAAGATTTATAATTTATGGTTGACTAAATAATTCACAACATATATTTATCCATATAATCCCTCAAGGGACCCCCACAATTTTAATACCATTTATGGTATTAATTGAAACCATTAGTAATATTATTCGTCCTATAACTTTAGCAGTTCGTTTAACCGCTAATATAATTGCAGGACATTTATTATTAACTTTATTAAGTAACACAGGAATTAATATATCTTATTATTTAGTAATTATATTAATTATTATTCAAATTTTATTACTAATTTTAGAATCAGCTGTAGCAGTAATTCAATCCTATGCTATTTCTATTTTAAGAACTCTTTATTCTAGAGAAGTAAATTAATGTCTAACCATAATCACCCATATCATTTAGTCGACTATAGTCCTTGACCTTTAACTGGAGCTATTGGAGTAATAACTATTGTTACAGGATTAGTAAAATGATTCCATAATTTTAATATAAATTTACTATTTATTGGGTATTTACGTGTATTATTAACTATGTACCAATGATGACGAGATATTTGTCGAGAAGGAACTCTTCAAGGAAAACATACTATAATAGTGTCTAAAGGTTTACGATGAGGAATAATTTTATTTATTATTTCTGATTTTTTTTTAATTTCCTTTTTTTGAGCTTTTTTTCATAGAAGATTATCCCGTAATATTGAAATTGGATCTAATTGACCCCCAACTAATATTATCCCGTTTAATCCTTTTCAAATTCCTTTACTAAATACTATTATTCTTGTTACATCAGGAATTACTGTAACTTGAGCTCACCATGCTTTAATAGAAAATAATTACACCCAAACTACTCAAAGCTTATTTTTAACAATTTTTTTAGGATTTTACTTTACAATCCTTCAAGCTTATGAATATATTGAAGCCTCATTTTCAATCGCAGACAGAATTTATGGATCAACTTTTTTTATAGCTACAGGATTTCATGGGTTACATGTAATCATTGGAACAATCTTTTTATTAACATGTCTTATACGACACATTAACTTTCATTTTTCAAGAAATCACCATTTTGGATTTGAAGCAGCAGCATGATATTGACATTTTGCAGATGTAGTTTGATTATTTCTTTATATCTCAATTTATTGATGAGGAAATTAATTATTTATATAATATATTTAGTATATTTGACTTCCAATCAAAAAGTTTAATAATTTTAATGTAAATAATTTTATTAATATTTTCTATTTCTTTAATTATAATAATAGTTGCAAATATTTTTATAATAATTTCTTTTTTAATTTCAAAAAAATCTTTTATAGACCGAGAAAAATGTTCCCCATTTGAATGCGGATTTGACCCTAAATCTTTAGCTCGTATTCCTTTTTCTTTACATTTATTAATCTTAATCACAATAATTTTTTTAATTTTTGATGTAGAAATCGCTTTAATTTTTCCTATCATTCCTACATTTAAATTAGTCAATTTCATAACTTGATCTAAAATTATTTTTTTTTATTATTATATTATTATTAGGCCTTTATCATTAATGAAATCAAAATATATTAAATTGATCCAATTAGGATTATAGTTTAATTTAAAACATTTGATTTGCATTCAAAAAATATTAACTTTAATTTATCTTAAACAAGAAGCAATTTGCATTTAATTTCGACTTAAAAGATAGAGTTAATAACTTGTTTGTATTAATTGAAACCCAAATAGAGGTATATCACTGTTAATGATAAAATTGAATAAAAATTCCAATTAGAAATATATTATAATTAAGCTGCTAACTTAATGCCTAGTGATTAATATCATTAATATTTCTTTTATTTTATATTTATATAGTTTAAAATTAAAACATTACATTTTCATTGTAAAAATAAAAAAAAAAATTTATAAATATTTACAGATTAATAAATCACCTTAATATCTTCAATATTATGCTCTAAATTAAGCTATTTAAATTAAATTATTATAATAATTATTAATAATATTCATAAAACAAATCTAAATAAATAAATTTTAAAATTATTTATCTGATAAATATAATAAATTAAAGAATTATTTTCAATAATATTATATAAACCTTGACCTCTGTATAACTCTCTTCACCCTAAATCAATATTTTTATATAAATTTTGACCTATATTTAAAAATAATAATTTAAACTATAAGTTGATAACATTGGTAAAAATCACATAGTAACAAAAAATATCTAATCTTATAAGTATATAAAAATTTATTCATAGAATAAATTTTTATACAACTAATTATATAACCTATAACAAGTCCAAATAAAGTCAAATAAATTACCATTATTTTTAAAGAAAAAGGTAAATAAATTATATGAGGATAACAAAAAATTATTCATCTTAATATACTCCCCGAAATTAATCTTATAAATAATAAAACCATTATTCTTTTTAACATAACATAATCCTCATCATAAAAATTATAAACTACTAATAAATTATAATCATTAATTATTAAATATATTAATAAACGAATAGTATAAAATATAGTTAAACCAGTTGAAAAAAAATATAAAAAAAATTAATAAGTTTAAATTTCTTATGCTAACCATCTCTAAAATAATATCCTTAGAATAAAATCCAGCCAAAAAAGGAATCCCACATAAAGCTAAATTTGAAATATTTACACATAAAGAAGTTATAGGAACATAAAATCTAATCCCCCCTATTATTCGAATATCTTGTTTATCATTTATTATATGAATAATCACCCCTGCACATATAAACTAAATAAACAACACATATAAACAATAAAGCTTTAAATATAGCATGAGTTAATAAGTGATAAAAAGCTAAATCACTAAATCCTATTCTTAAAATTCTTATTATCAACCCTAATTGTCTTAATGTAGATAAAGCAATATTTTTTTTAAATCAAATTCGTAATTAGCACAAATTCCGGATATTAATATTGTTAATCCAGATAATAGTAATAAAAATTTAAAAAAAATTATATCAACTAATAAATTATTAAATCGAATTAATAAATAAGCCCCAGCTGTCACTAATGTTGAAGAATGGACTAAAGCAGAAACAGGGGTTGGAGCTGCTATAGCATCAGGTTATCATGATCTAAAAGGAATTTGAGCTCTCTTAGTTATAGCTGCAATAATAATTAATAATCTAATAAATTTAATAGAAAAATCATTTCTTATAAAATTTAAATAAAAAATTTAATTTCATCTTCCATAATTTACTATCCAAGAAATCAATAATAAAATTATTACATCCCCAATACGATTTGATAAAGCAGTTAATATTCCAGCATTATAAGATTTAATATTCTGATAATAAATTACTAAACAATAAGAAACTAACCCTAAACCATCTCAAACTAATAAAATTCTAATTATATTAGGAATAATAATTAACAAAATTATAGAAAATACAAATATTAAAACTAAATAAATAAAACGATTTAAATTCAATTCTGATCTTATATATCTTTTTCTATAATAAATTACTGAAGAAGAAATTAAAGAAACAAATATTATAAATAACAAAGATATTCAATCTAATAAAATAGATATAACAATTCTTATTGAATTAAAAGAAATAATTTCTCACTCTAAAAAAAATACTAAATTTTCTATAGTAAAATATATCATAAAAAAAAATTTAATAATATAAAAAAAATTAAAAAAATCTATTAAAACATAAAGAACATTTTTTAATGACTTAAAATGATTTCATCATATTTTTGGTTCCACAAACCAATATTTTTATTAAATTATTTAAGTAAAATCAAATTATTCCATAATCAATCTTTAAAATTAAAATATTTAAAGGTAATCAATGTAAAAATAATATTAAATGTTCCCGTGAAGTTCCTCTATAGAATCTATAAATTCTTATATTATATTTACCATGCTGAGAGTAAGAGTATAAATATAAGCAATACCCGGCTCTAAAAAAAGAAATTAATATCAATATAACTATTCTCAATCAAGATCTCTTACTAATCTATTAATTAAACTAATTTCACCTATTAAATTTAGGGAAGGAGGAGCTGCTATATTAGGAGATATTAACAAAAATCATCATAATCTTATTGAAAGCATGAAATTTATTATCCCCTTATTAATAAATATTCTTCGGCTATTTAATCGTTCATAATTAATATTAGATAAACAAAATATCCCAGATGAACATAATCCGTGTCCAATTATTAAAATATAAGATCCTATATAACCTCAATAATTTATTGTTATTAAACCCCCAATAACTAATCTTATATGAGCGACAGAAGAATAAGCAATTAAAGATTTTATATCAATTTGACAAAAACATTTTAAACTAATATAAAATCCCCCAATTAATCTTACGACAACTCAAATATAACCATAATTAAAATTTATTTTTTGTAAAATCACTATAATCCGTAAAAGTCCATAGCCCCCTAATTTTAACATAATAGCAGCTAAAATTATCGACCCCGAATCTAGGGCCTCAACATGAGCTTTTGGTAGTCATAAATGAACAAAATATATAGGCATTTTGATTAAAAAAGCAAAAATTAAACTTAAATATAATAAAATTAAATTATAATCATAATATTTTATTATATAAATTATTATAAAATTTATTTCTTTGTAAATATAAAAAAAATCCTATTTATAAAGATAAAGAAGCAAATAAAGTGTAAAATAATAATCCTGCTTGAATTCGTTCAGGTTGGTACCCAATAATTAACATTAAAGTAGGAATTAATCTCCCCTCAAAAAATAAATAAAATATAAATAAATTTATAGATGTAAAGGTTAAATATAATATTAATATCAAAAAAATAATATTAAATAAAAATAAAGAACTAAAAAATTTTGTTTTATTTAATCTTTCTCTAGCTATAATTATTAAAAATGTAATTCAAATTCTTAATAAAATTAAACCATAAGAAATTATATCACACCCAAATATATAACTTAAATTGCAAAAATTTATAATTGAAATTCTTCTATTTATAAATAATAATATCATAAATATAAAAATAAATTGAAACAATCAAAATATATTTTGATTTAAACATAAAGGTATTATAAAAATTATAATTATTAAATATTTTATCATTAAATTAAAAATTTGAAAATAATCATTTCCATAAATACGAATTATTGACACTAAAATTGATAATCCTAAAGCCCTAAATGATAGTTAATAAAAATTTATTAAAAATTAAAAACTTTAAAGAAAAAGATATTCTTTATCTATAATCTCCTAAATTATTATTTTATTAAAAACTATTCTTTGAAATTACAAAAATTATTATATCAAATCTAATTTGATTTATTTCTTTATTTATATTTTTTACAAATCACCCTTTAGCTATAGGATTATTTATTCTTTTACAAACTCTTTTAACTTGTATTTTATCAGGTAAAGGTACTTATTGATTTTCTTATATTTTATTTTTAATTTTTTTAGGGGGGCTGTTAGTATTATTTATTTATGTTTCAAGAATTGCATCCAATGAGTTATTTAAAATTTCAATTTTTAATAAAATATTTATTATATTAAGTTAAATTTATTTAATTTTATTTTCATTTTATTTTAAAAATAATTTAACTTGAATAAATATATATATTAATGGAGAAATATTAAATTTTTTAAATTTATTTATGTTTTCTAATAATGAATATAATTTTAATTTATCAAAATTATATAATGAACAAACTTATTTATTAATATTTATATTATTTATTTATTTATTTATTACTTTTGTTGCAGTAGTAAAAATTACAAATATTTTTTTTGGGCCTTTACGTTCAATTATATAAAATATTTATTGATAAATAAATAAAACTAATGATAAATTTTTTGTAAGCCTATACGTAAAACTCACCCAATTTTAAAAATCATTAATGGATCATTCATTGATTTACCTTCACCATCAAATATTTCCTCATGATGAAATTTTGGATCATTATTAGCCTTATGTTTAATAGTTCAAATCATTACAGGATTATTTTTAACTACACAACATACTCAACGGGTGTTATGTTCATACTCCAAGTTTTAAATTGATGTATTCGTGTATGAAGTGTTTAAAATCAAATAAACTAATATAACGTGTGATCTTAGTGTTGTGTGCGACTATTGAGAACAAAACAAGTGCATATTTGCTAACATAAACGTAATAAATATCAAAATACAAAAATTTACTTTGCAAGTGATAATTCATCTACCTTCAAATGTAAAAACGAATATGACTATAAATGCACAATAGTGGCTATCGAACTGGTATATATAAAATATTTGCTATTTGTTGTTGATATTAAGTGGACTATGCAGAAAGTATACGGAATTAACTCTTGCTCCCCGAGTTCGATTCCATCACCTCGAATTTTCCGTTTGACATTTTTTTTGTTTCTTTTTTTTTAACCTTAATATTTGTTTTTTTTTTTTTGTTATTTTTACTAAACATAACTTTTAAAGATAAAAAATGAATGTTGTGCCTGCAATGCAAGTGTTCTAGTTACTCAGAAGAGACTTAAATGTGTTAAATGTCAGGCTCAATATCATTTAGAGTGTATTGCATCGATTGGTAATAAGCCTATAGTAACGCGAGGACAGTGGACGTGTCCAAATTGTCTTAACAATCGAAACAACACAAACGTAGTGCCATCTCCGCCCGGCACAATCATACACAAGGACAAACCTGATAACAACAACGACTTGCTAGCAGCGGTAAGGAGTGAAGTAAAAGAGGCGATATCTCAAACAATTAGTGTAGAATTAAAGAACATACGCAAGCAGTTAAGTGGTTTGCAAGATATTAAACAATCTCTTGACTTTCTTTGAGCCATTCTCGAGCCATTTTGATGCTATTAAACAGGAACTAGAGGAAGCTAAAGAGAAATAATAATCCTTAAAAAAGACAATAACGATCTTCGACAGGCGCTGAACTCCCAAGGTAATACAATTAATAACCTAGACAGAGAAATAAGATCAAGTAACCTAGAGTTACACTGTACTCCAGAGCACAGAAGTGAAAATTTGTTAACAACAATAGAACAGATTGGGAGAGTGATAAGTGTACCAATAACGGAAGGAGTTATTTCCAAGTGTACTCGCATAGCTAAAATTAACAAAGAATCAGCACGTCCTAGGTCAGTTCTAGTAAAATTTAACAGTCCATTACTACGAGATCGTTTCTTAGCAGGAGTGATAAAGTTTAATAAGAATAATATAGACAACAAATTAAACACAACACATATTGGTATTTCTGGAGATAAAAGGCCAATATATATATTCATCTTTGCCCCGGTGGTCAAACTGATACCACGTCTTGTATTTGTCTCCCCGTTAAATATAATATTATTATTGGTAACAAAGTATCGTTTGCCGTATAAATGTGACCACAGTGTTTTACTAGCATCAGTGAAGTGATTGTTTAACTAATCCTACTTCGTAATAGTGATTTGGATTACAATCGGCGTATAAATTTTAACCCTTCTGTTGGGTATTGACAACTCATCCTACGGCCGACGCACGGAATTCTCACGGTTCGGTGGTACGCATAAAGATCACAGTGCCGTGCGTAAGTGTCCAGTGACGCCTCATACGTTTACCATCACAGAATAAGTTAATAGACGATACGTTGCATCTTGCCAACACGTTCTTGTCACCAAGAGGTAACACTGAATAACGGATAATATATAAGAGGTACTTTTGTCTAATTATTGAGATGCCACCTAAAAAGACTTCTCCAAAATCCAAGGCCAAGCTGACCGTCCCAAATACTGATACCAACCATAGTTCACCCGTTACAGACACTGACAATGAAGACCTGTGTAGTATTACAGACAGGCCAAGGGCTCGCAAGCGTCAGCGCGATGAAGACGTCTCTGTTTTTATGTCTGAAATCAAAAAAACCTTTCGAAACGTTTAAAAATCAACAGAATCTTATACAAGCAAGCATTAAGGACATTCAAAATCAAAATGGTGATATCATTAAATCCGTGGAATTTATATCTAAGCAATACGAGGATATGAAGGACAAATTGATTAAGTTGGAATCAGAGAAGCAGTCACAACTAGCCTACATACAAACCCTAGAGACCAAACTGGAGAGCCTCGAAAGATCGCAAAAAAATTCCAGTATCGAGATTAGAAATGTTCCCGTCCAGAATAATGAATCTAAACATGACCTAGTATCCTTTGTGAAAAATATTGGAGCTGTAACCAGTATAAACGTAGAGGATAATCAAATTCGTGATATTTTTCGTTTAAATCAGAAGAAAGGGGGCAACAAGACATTAATAGCCGAATTTTCATCTGTTTTATTAAAAGAAAAAATCTTGGCTGCCGCGAAAACTTATAACCGTAGTAACGTCAATAAATTAAACACTTCTCATCTCAAACTGGATGGGGAACCGAAGCCCGTCTATATCAGTGAGTGTTTAACCCAGAAAGCTAGAAAAATTTTTCATTTAGCTCGTGACTTTAGTCACAATAACGGCTATAAGTTTTGCTGGACTGCTCATGGTAAAGTTTTCCTCCGTAAGTTAGAAGGTGCTCAATCTTATCGAATTGATACTGAGACTGACTTCGACCGTCTCCTTTCTACGTCTAAGAAACTGTGACTGTATGTTTTTCCAAATTCTCCTTTTACTATGTTTTACTTTGTCTTGCCATTATTTCGTAGTATTTGCTATTTTTTGGTACTTGTTGGGGTTAACCGTATAATTAATTTTGATTTGTATATAAAAGAATTACCTTGTACCTGTGATTACACTAAATACACATTTTTCAACACCATTATTCCAATACTCGCTCAAGTCATACTACAACCTATCATAACACAATTTACACAATCACACTTGCCTCGTTTTCACAACTACTACTTTGATTTATTTTACATATCATATAAAATATCAGGAAATGTACTCTACGGATTTACCAAAGATATGTCCCGGTGGACCATCCTATTACAATGTTCTCTTTAAAAAATATATCTAATGACATTGACTCAGTTGAAGTGTCTGATGCAATAGTATGTACTCCGGAAAATATTATTAATCATATTAATACCACTGAGACTGCCCTAACCATAATACATACAAATATTCGTAGCATATCTAGTAATTTCGATGCTTTTACTGTTCTTCTTGAAAGACTCATTGTTCAATTTGATGTTATTATCCTTACGGAATGTTGGTTGTCTACAACAGCAAATCTACCCAGCATTGATGGATATTCCTCTTATAATTCAGACTACCACAACCAAAACGACGGTGTCGTTATTTACATTAAATCTCTTATAAAACACTCAATTGCTAAATTGACGTTACGTGACGCCAGCTCTCTCATCTTAGAATATGGTAATGAATATGCTGTAGTAGCAGTTTACCGTTCACCGTCTATCAAAAATATAAATAGTTTTTGTGATAGCCTGGATTTATGTCTGGGATCACTGAAAGGGGTAAAATCAGTGGCGGTAATCGGTGACATGAATATTAACATCGCTCCAAATAGTTCTGACCCTAACAGTTGCAAATATTTGGACATGATGGCATTCCACGGTTTTTTAAGCGCTCATACTTTACCAACTCGCAATGAAAGTTGTATTGATCATGTAATGCTGCGTTCCAACAAACAAGCAACTACTTATATCCTAGACTGATATGTTACTGACCATGCCCCATTGATCTTATGTTTACTGTGTAATATTAAACGCCAAAAAGCTAATATAACTTTCTCTAAAATAGACTATCCGGCATTAATTAAACAACTTTCTAACATGGATTATGCCCATATAGTTAATGCTAACGACGCTAATGTAGCAGCTACACTCTTAACTAATACAATCTCTGAATCCATAACTACACATTCGAAACCAATAATAGTTTCACACCGAAAACGTCCTATCAAACCGTGGTTGACCCCAGGACTTGTACGCTGTATTAGACACCGTGACAAACTGCACCAAAACTGTAAACGTGATCCTGCTAATGCGATATTGCGTGTAACCTACACCAGATATCGTAATTTTTGTACAAATTTGTTAAAAAAATTGAAGACAATTTACGAGAGAAGCGAATTTCAAAAATACAAAAACAACCCCAAAGGTACTTGGAACACTATCAAGAAAATAACCTCCATCAAGCAGCCCTCGCCTTCTGCCACTGCCTTACTCGATCTACATTTTGATCCTCGTGCTTCTGTTAATAATGTCAACAACTATTTTGCTGGTATTGGTGCAACCTATGCCAATGCTATACTTAATAAAGCGTCGACAAATCAAAGTTCTGTGAATTTCAATCACTCCCCTGAGCCATATATTTCTAAAGACTCAATGGTACTTTATAACACCAATAATGATGAGATCCAATCGACAATAGCGAGCTTAAAAGGCAATTCTGCCACAGGTATAGATGGCATACCCACTTTATTAATAAAAAAAATTAGCACCAGCATAGCCCCTGTTCTCTCGCATATATTCAATTTATGTTTTTCAACTGGTGTTTTTCCGGATATATTTAAACAGGCACTGGTACATCCCATCTACAAATCAGGAGAAAAAGTTAATGTGGGCAACTATAGACCAATATCGATCCTTCCTACTATTTCAAAGATTTTGGAAAAGCTATTGAACAAAAGACTTACAAATTATCTTCATCACCGTAGCATTCTTGCCGTCAATCAATTTGGTTTTACTAAAAATAAATCCACAGAAGACGCTGCTTTGTCGCTCACTGAAACTATTGCCAAACACTTAGATAACAAAGATAAAGTTGTCGGTATTTTCCTTGATTTATCTAAGGCCTTCGACACTGTCTCAATACCAATTCTGCTTGAGAAAATGTATAATTTAGGAATACGAGGTATTGTACTGGACATTTTTCGCTCTTACTTAACAAACCGCTCTCAGTGTGTCAAAATAGATAAGTTTGTGAGTGACAAGGCACACGTCCCTTTTGGTGTTCCACAGGGAAGTGTACTGGGTCCTACGCTGTTCCTATTATATGTTAATAGCCTATGCAATACGTCATTACCTAATTGCAAAATTATTGCATATGCAGATGACACCGTACTAGTAGTCAACGGTCGTGATTGGATTGAGGCTAAACAGCATGCAGAGAATGCTATAGGATGGGTGACACGTTGGTATGACAACAATTTTCTCACGCTCAATATTGATAAAACTAAATATATCGCATTCTCTCATCGGCTCAGTTCTCAGCCCCCACCTGATTTTTCTATCACAGCGCACACTTGTACCATTCAGAACTTCTGCAATTGTCCTCAACTTCCTCGTACTTGTAATATTAAATACTTGGGTGTTACTGTTGATTTTAACCTTAACTGGTCACTACACATCAATAACGTATCGTCTCGTATACGTAAACTAATTCCCGTATTTAGAAAACTTCAAAATTTAGCTGACCCTGATACTCTACTTACAATTTATTATGCCCTCGTAAGAAGTATTTTAAACTACTGCATCATATTATGGGTGGTACCAGCAGCAATACATTGCTTGTTTTGGAACGTGCTCAAAGGGCTATATTAAAAGTTATGCTGGGAAAACCTAGACGATATAGCACAGATCTTCTTTACCGTGAGTCTTCCATCTTATCTGTTAGAAAACTTTACATTGTGCAAGTTATACTTCGTAAGCATAAAAGTATATTGTTCAGACCCACTTCCAAACGCAATAAATCCAGAGTTTGTACAACCGTTCCGTCAAGAACAAGGTTAGCCTGCAGCCAGTTTTATGTAATTAGCGGTCACTTGTACAATAAAATTAATAAAAAAATCAATATTTATCCACTGACATCATTTAAGTGTAAAAAAATTATCAAAGATTGGATTCAAAAGTTGTCCTACATTGAAACAGAGAGTATTGTCTACTGAACACACTCAAACGCACACGCACTCACACACACACACACATACATACAAGACGCGCACTCTCTTAGACACATACACACTCATTAATGTTTGCATTGGTAGGCGTTTTAAATGTTTTAATTGTATTTTAATTTATTCGCAGAGCAAAATGTTTTTATTTTATACTAATTTTCACTGAATCACTGTAATGTATAAAAGTATCAGTATTATTTGTTAAGGGGCAAAGACGCTGGCAGCTGTGACACAGTTTACACTAGTATGGCTGCCATCGCTCTCCTCTAGATTTGTAAATATATCAAATCATAAATACATCTAGAGTGTATCTGTATCACATATTTTTACTGAAATAAATTTATTTATTATTATTATTATTATTATATATCAGAACACTTGACATCAACAGCAAAGGATATTTACGCTGCTGCCAGAATTTTTGCAAAAGAAAAACAGTTCCGGTTTGTATGGTCGCGTAATAGCAATATTTACCTCAGAAAATCAATATCGAGTGACGTTATACAAGTTAAATCAAAAGAATTTTTAAAAAATATTACAATAAAAGACACTTAAACTGATATTCATACTCACATATTGGTTATATATTTTTATTTTGTATTACTTTTAAGTAATTATTTATTTTGAGTTTTGTAAATGGTGAAACAATTACGGATTTTTTACCAAAATGTAAGGGGCATACGGACTAAAACTAATGTTACTTATCTTGCCATTCTTAATACTGATTTCGATGTTATAGTTTTTACTGAAACTTGGCTCAATAATAGTATATATTGTAATGAAATCATTGACAATCGTTACAATGTCTTTCGCCGAGATCGCGAGTCAAGCGACAGTTTTAAATCAGATGCAGGAGGAGTATTACTTGCTGTCTTCTTCCACTTTGCATTATCCCGGCCTATTGCCAGGGTCTGCTTTCCTACTTAGTCTACTCCACTTTGCACGGTCTTGAGCATCATCAGTGGTTAGTCCATTGGCTCTCATGTCGTGCGTCACGACGTCCAGCCATCGCTTCCTTGGACGTCCGGGGGGTCTTACTCCAGGGACAGACATATCAAGGCATTTTCTTCCGACGTAGTTCTTAGGCCGGCGCAAAACGTGGCCATACCATCTCAGACGACGCTCTTGGAGCTTATCCGCTACGTCACGGACCCCAAGACCACCTCGAATGAATGTGTTGCGTATGCGGTCAGCCCAAATAACGCCACACATCCACCTCAGCATCTTTATCTCCGTTACGTGAAGCTCCTGAGTGTGCCGAGATAATGCTGGCCAACATTCACTGCCGTATAGAAGAACTGGTCGGATCATGCTCTTGTATATCAGCCCCTTGAGTTTGGGCGGTATTCTGCGATCGCAGACCACACCAGTGACCTCCCGCCATTTGGCCCAAGCAGCGCTAACCCGGGCGTGGACATCGTAGTCGATGCCTCCGGACTCGTGCATAATGGATCCAAGGTACCTGAACTTCTCCGACTTAACGG
Organism: Dione juno; assembly: GCA_037127375.1. Lineage (NCBI taxonomy): Eukaryota > Metazoa > Arthropoda > Insecta > Lepidoptera > Nymphalidae > Dione > Dione juno. The sequence continues at coordinate 5,029 of JAXRJS010000123.1, read as the reverse complement.
CTGGCTCAGGCCCGATGTGGATGGTGCTCGAGTCTGGGTTCCCGCAAGCCATGTACTCGGTCTTTGACACATTCAGTTTAAGACCACCGTTCTCAAGCGCACCCTTCCAGGCATTCACTTTACGCTCCAGCATCAGTCGGTTCTCGTCAATGAGTACTATGTCATCGGCATACATCATCAGCCATGGAGGCTGGTCCTGGATGTGAGCCGTGACAGTATCTAGCACTATATTAAACAAAAGTGGACTAAGAGCTGAGCCTTGGTAAACCCCTACTGTAATTGGGAAGGGTTTGGTATCGCCAACAGCGGTCCTAACTGTAGAAACAGACTCGTTGTACATGTCTCTGATAATAGCAACATAGGATTCAGGGATCCCTTTGGATCGCAGTGCCCACCAGATACATTGACGTGGCACACAGTCAAAGGCCTTCTGCAGGTCTAAGAATACCACATGCAGAGCTCTCCTCTTTTCCCTGTGTGCCTCCATCAAAATTCTGAGGGCAAAAATGGCGTCCGTAGTGCCTGATCCTGGCTGAAATCCATATTGACACTCAGAAACAGTACACTCTCGGCGGAGCCTGAGGGCAATCACGCGCTCGAAGAGCTTCATGGTGTGACTCATAATCTTAATGCCCCTATAACTACCGCAATCTTGAACACTGCCCCTTCCTTTGTAAATAGGGGTAATAAAACTGTGCCGCCATTGATGTGGCATCGTCCCAGTGTTCAAAATGCGGTTAAAAAGATCAGTAAGCATGAGCACACCACGAGAGCCTAACGATATCCACGCTTCGATCGGAATATCGTCAGGTCCCACCGCCTTGCCGTTCTTCATTCGTCGAAGACAATTCCGAGTTTCATCAAGGGTTATTGGAGCAATAAGTCCCAGGTTAGGAGGTGGTTCAGACGGACTACCCGGGTGCTGAGTATTCAGCAGCTCCAAGAAGTAACTTCTCCACCTCTCCTTCACAGAAGCATGACTACAAAGCAGCTTGCCCTGGGAATCTCTGACGCAAAGACATTTTGTGATATCTTGCGTCGCTTTATCCCGAGCACGTGCCAATTTGTAGATGAGCTTCTGCCCCTCCACAGTTTCAAGTTTACCATATAGCGGTAATAAACTTTCACTGCGGGCCCTGGCTACAGCTCTTTTGCTGGCACGTTTCGCTGCTATGTACTCCAGTCTGTCTTCAGGAGAGTTGGAACGCTGCCACTCCTTAAATGCAGTCTTCTTATCATGAATCACCTCCTGTACCTTGTCATTCCACCACCATGTCTCTCTGTCCATAATACGTCCTCCCTTAGAAACGCCAAGAACATGTTTACCAGCCGTAATAATTGCTGACTGAGCTCGATCCCAAGCATCCTGAGCAGTTTCGGTGTTAGTTGTTAAATTTTGACTGTTAACCTCTGCCAGAAAGTCGGTCTGCATCGGTCCATTCAGCAACCACCACTTGATCTTAGACTTACGCGTCTCGGCTAATTTCTTTATCGGGGTAACGACATAATCCATGACAAGAAGACGATGTTGGGCCGTGAGGCTTTCACCAGGAATGACTTTACAGTTAGTTACCTTGCCAACATGACACCGCCTGGTCAATAGGTAATCTATTTAGGTTGAATGGAGTCCACTCGCATACGTAATAAGGTGCTGCGGACTCTTTTGGAAGAACGTATTCACGATGGCCAGATCAGATGCAATAGAGGTTCTTAGGATATTTTCGCCCTCTATATTGCGGCGACCGTGACCAAAACCACCGTGGACACGTTCATACGTATCCGCAGCCTTACCCACGTGACCGTTAAGGTCTCCCCCAACTATGATCACCTCGGTAGATGGTATAGCGAGTAGAACGTCTTCATATTGCTCCCAGAATGACTCCTTTTCGGCCCCGCTACAACCAGCCTGGGGAGCGTAAGCACTGATTAAGTTGGCGATAGCCCCCTCAACCAGTACCTTCACCCGCATCAGGCGGTCGCTGCGTCGGTCAACTTCGAGGAGACCATTCCGTAGCTCTTCAGATAAAACTACTGCTACACCAGTTTTACCGGAAGGAGACCCAGTGTATATGAGCTGGTAACCCTGTCCGATGATACGGGACTTATTGCCCTTCCAGCGGGTTTCCTGAAGGAAAGCACACTGGACCCGACGCCTCATGAGTCCCCATCTGTTAGTTCCCTGCATCGTCCGGTTAGAGAGCCAATATTCCACGTTGCAAAGCGGAGTTTCCTTCTGGGTACTTTCTTCTTTAGCCGTGTCCGTACTTGACACGGTAGCCCTTGCCCATTTAACACAGGTGTAGGGCGATGTGCCTGCGCGTCGTTTAGCGGCGACGCCCTAGCAGTACCCAGCAACATCTTTTTTCCTTTCATATGAGTGGCAGGTGGCGGCTTTTTAATGGAGCGATTGCCATCTGACCTCCAAAACCCATTTTTGTGGGGAAAGCCAAGTATGAGAGGGGAAAAGATTAGTAGAAAAGGGGGGGGGGGTAAGGACACCACTTTCATGGATTGGGAAGGAGTATGACAGTGGTGGCTCGAGGATCCGGGGTCGCGTACCCGTATGCCCAGTACCAATATCGGACAGATATTTGGCCAGACACCCTCTGAAGTAGGAGTATTACTTGCTGTGTCGAAGCGATATAAGAGTTATAGGGTAGAGTCTTGGGAAACAAAATGTGAAGGTCTTTGGGTAAATATTATCCTAGACTCAACAACAGTCTCTTTATGTGCAGTTTACATTCCGTCACCTTTAAAATATGAAGTACTCGAAACCTATGTAAACAATATAGAACGGATAATTCATAAACAATCCTGTACTATTCTAATAGGAGATTTTAATATACCAGCAATACAGTGGACTGAAGAGTCGGATAATAAAAGTTTTACTCCTGATAATAAAAATACAGCAAGTGCATTAATTAATGATTTCATGGCAATAACAAATTTATCACAGTATAATGGAATTTGTAATTCATATGGAAAAGTTTTAGACCTTATTTTTAGCAATTATAACAACATTAGCACAGAACATAGTAATTTTTTTGCATGTCCAGTAGATAAATATCACCCTCCCTTGATAATAAATTATGAAACTACTCACAAGAATGCATTACTGCAAACATCTACAATGGTGAGACACAAATTTTAAGTGCTGATTATAATATAATAAATAAAAAACTATCAGAAATAAGTTGGGAAGTTCTATTTCAAAATTCAAACAATGTCAATGAAATGACGGAAGTTTTCTATAGAGAGATACGTAAGGTGATCGAAAACTGGGTACCAAAGAAAAATATAAGAAAACAAATTTATACCCTACTTGGTATAATAATTTGATTAAAAGATTGGCTGAAAAAAATAAATACAGAATTCGTTTTAAAAAATATAATAATCCATTAGATGAAATAGAATTTAAATTACTGCGAGACAGGTGCTAATTTCTTATAAAGAGAGATTATAAAACTTATATCGACAGAGTTGAAAATAACTCAACCAAAGATCCAAAATTTTTTTATTCGTTTTTAAAAGATAAACGCTATAATAAATGTGACTTCCCAGCCGTTATGACACTAAAAGGTTCTGCATTTACCGATGGAGCCGACATTTGCAACGAATTTGCTAATTACTTTTTTAATGAGGCGTTCAGCAGGGTGATAGGTCGGTAGCCGTCGGGGCGCCTTCGGTCCTTCCCTGGCTTCGGAATCATCACTACCAGGCCTTCCTTCCATGCCCGGGGGAAATATCCCAGCCGTAGGATGGCGTTAAAGAGCCTGGTGAGTGATGATATGGTCCGCATGGGGAGATGCTGTAGTGCCAGGTTAGGCACACCATCTATCCCCGGAGCTTTCCTAGGCTTGAACCGCGCGATCGCCTTCTTCACGTCTGATAGGAAGGCGGTGACCGCTTGCTCCAGCTGTGCGTGGTGCTCCGGTCGCAAGCTGGGATTGGGTGCGAACTGACTCTCAAGGTGGTCTGCCAGGATTTCGGCCCTTCCTTGGGAGTCGTAGCACAGCGTGCCATCGGGGTGGAAGAGAGGTCGGATGGGGGGCGGCTTCTTGGTAAGCTGCCGGCACAGTTTAGTGAGAGATATTACGTCCTCGGTGGCGTCACTAATCCTCGCGTCCCAACTCTTGGCATTGGACTCCGCGAGCGCTGCGCGAATACGCTCCACCAAGACGTTGAGTTTCGTCTTGGTGGCGGGCTCGCGGGTCTGTTGCTACTCACTGCGCGTCTTCCTCTTACGCGCAATGAGGTCAGCAATGTGCCGTGGAGTTGGGGGAAGTCTTACCGGGCTGGCGGGGGTGGTAGCTTCCCAGAGGGCAGTCTAGATCGTCTTGTGATCGACGCTTCAAGTCTATCGACACTAGGCGGATCATCAAGCGGTTCCTCTCGTGGCCGAGTCAGCTGGGCAGTGAGGGCCTCGAAGCGAGGCCAGCAGATTCGTCTCCTACGTAGAGGGGGGTGCCCTATGGCCGCTGGCGTTTCCCGTACTGAGAACAGTACTGGGAGGTGGTCAGAGCCGAGCGCGTCAGGCAGCACTACTGGAGCTTCGAGGAACACGAGTTTGCCTCCAGCGCTTTGTGCACGACTAGGTCAATAGTAGTCGCGGCCGCGGAGGCAGAGAAGGGATGGTGGTGGTAGTGGGTGGGTTCGTCAGACCCCTCCACTACGTAGCCATTTCTATCGGCGTCCTCGAAGAGTTTTCTTCCTGGTTCATCCATGCGTGGGCAACGCCAGGCGAGATGTTTAGCGTTCTAATCCCGGCCGATGTGGGGAAGGGGCCCAAAAATCTGCCCCCCGAAAGGGGGCCCCCGGGGGGCGGGATGGGATCACCGTGGGCGCTGAAGACACAACCAACCCCGGGTGGGTGTGTCCCAGGTCCGGAAAGGGGGGTGAGGACGCTTATGGATGGGGGGCCCGGGCCCCTTTTTCCAGTGTACGCGGGTTGGGGCCTGGGTGGTGGGGTCTGAGGCCCAGGGTCCATTTTGGGCCACAAGTTTTTTCTCCGGGGACCAGGGAATGGGCC
>JAXRJS010000122.1:0-87856 GCA_037127375.1 Dione juno | reverse complement strand
TTGACCATTAACTTTACCACCTCCGCTATCAGGAGGTTCAGGAGGAGGATCACCATCCATTATAAAATACTAAAATACAAAAAAATAACCTTACCTGATTTAAACTGACTTATTATTTTGTTATTAACAAAACAAACACTTACTACAACCAACCACCTTGTTAAAAAGGAACCTTTTAAAACTTTAAAATATCTCCACTATAGAACAATAAAAGAATTAACACTAAAATAAGAAACTCTCACTAACACGTGTGTCAACCAAAACAAACGATAGCAAAGTCCATGTGTCCGATCTTGATATTGTAAATGATTGCTGAGTGACACTAACGTTACATTGTCGTAATTTTTAAATCGTCAAATCTATTCTATTTCATCTAACTTCAAAAGGTGCATTTAAATTGAACATCAAGCAAGTGCCATACAATCATAAATTTGCTCAAATTCTGAAAAACTTCAAAAAATTAAAAATGTACATTTACAGACGTGTGACTTATTTTACACGAAATTAACTACAAGTATTAGTTAAAAATTACACTTAATGTGTAAAACAGAAAATACATAAATCATGTGAATAAGTGAGTAATATATTAATTGATAGATATATATAGTAAACTAGTACTACTACAGTTATATAAAAAGTACTTATTAGCCGTGTTTGTTTTAACATCGTTCGATTGAATGAATAATTGAATTATTTTGGAATGTCCTACTAAGTATTTAAGTTTAAAGATGTATGAGGTGTATAGATAGATAGATTTATACCATGATCATTTGGTTTAAATTAATTTCGGTACAAGTACAAATACAACAATAATATATATATATATAGATATATATATATATATATATATAATTATATATATATATATATATATATAATATATATTTTATATATTTATATATCTATATATATAATATATATATATATATATATATATATATAGATATATATATATATATATATATATATAATATATATATATATATATATATATATATATATATATATATATATATATATATATATATATATATAGACTACGTTGAGGGAGGTATCATGAATTTATGAAACTGTACACTCGTTGCCTAGTAAAATATTTTTAGTTTTAAATTGCTTGACCCAAAAACAAATCGAACTGGCAACCTGTGGTACTAACGGCAAAAAGGGAAATAAGTACTCTATCATAAGAGGTGTATCATTTGAAACATAATTAAGATTTATCATTGTTTTAATCTGTAAACTAGTATCTAAATCAACACTGTAACATTGTATTTATATAATATTATACCTTGTATGTAATCTATATTGAAAAAATCGTATATGGGTGATTCTTAGAAAACTGTGATTTTTACGACTCAAAATTTTTGAAAATTAAAAATGTTCCAAAACTTGTGTTTTGGGTTCTATTGGCCCTTTATTATGCTCAGAATTAAGCCTGTAACGTAGTCCTACTACAGCCCCAATGGATCAGAAATTAGAACAAAAATTGAGAATTTGAATGCCACGGTACTGACATCTAAGTAAATATTCAAAATACTTGCCTAAATCTTTTTAATATCTTAAAATAATGAAACAAATGATAAAGTAAAAGTGTTCGATGATCATACAGAGACATTTAGGTATTTTTTTCTTGATTTCAACAATCTTTGGAATTTATTGATAGTAGAATTAAAATAACAATGTTTATAATAGTCTTAGAATAAAACTAAGTTTAACTTAAGTTAATTAATTAAATTAATCAAAATTTTTTACAATTTAAACTCAAAAGCAATAATAATAATAAATTAAAACATCAAGGAAATATGAATTAAATGTTATTTATTATTTTTATCATGGTACTGACATCCACGGTACTGACATTTGAATGCTTAATTAACCTAATTTAATTACTTAGACATAATTAAAATAATTATGCAAATATTTTCGATTGTACACGTTAAATTAAATATACATTCAGTATAATTGACATAAACACTGTATTCACACGCGTAAACTTCAATACCATGGTACTGACATGTAATTTTATGACTTACCTTTTTAAAAACAAAACAAATTATTTCTGTCATAACAAAGGGACAAAAAATAAACACTCAGCTTTGCACTCGCTTAGCACAAATAATCCTTCTTTAAAATGCCACCAGAGCGAGCGAACGAAACTTAATAGAAGATGGCGCTTAGGCGGCAAATATTTTGAATTTGAAAATTGAATAAAATTTCAGGACATAAATCAATGACTATTATTTTTCTTTAGCAACCAATATTGGGGTGTAACTGCAGCATAATTTGATAGAATATACAATATATTTTAGTAATAAAAGCTAAACTTTAGATTGTAAAATGAGTCTTTATAGAAATTTATAAGTTTAGTTTGAAAAACAAAAATCAGACATGCCACGGTACTGACATTTTGGGTGTATTTCTGTAAGTTATTCATGATCCATGAATACTTATGTTTTAATAAACAATTTCAACGGTAAAATACAATCGAATTTATTGTATTTGTAATTATTTTATCAAAATGAATCATGTTGAACAATAAAAAAAGTACTAGACATAAAAAATCACGGCTATCTGAGAATCACCCATATATTGTAATATCAAAGGATCTTATTCTAACTTCGGTTCTGTTCTTACTAACATAGTAAGGCTTAGAGTTTTTATTTTTATTTTGTATAATTTTATATTGCAGTGTTCAGAATTAAAGAGCAGAACGCGTTAGTTCCGAAGCCATTACCACGAGTGCTGTACATATTGAGAATGTGTGGAATAGCTCCGGTGTCCTTAACGCTGTTGGGATAATCTAATGCTACGTATAAAATGTACATCGTTAGTGTGTAAGTAGTGGACTAGTGATAAATGGTAGAACTTTTCAAACAGCAAAGAAAATGCTTTGAAAAGTTACTTTCTATATTTGACGGCCAATGTGGTCAAGTCAAGGTCAAGTGACAAAAAAATATCGGCCAAGTGCGAATTTGACTCGTGCACTGAAGTGCAACTTATGAAATTTGACAAACGTAAATTTTCGGGCGTATGCGCTAATATTGTATAAAATTAACTAAGAACAAGTTTGCGTTGGTTTTTCTGTGTTATATAAATTACCAATATTCGGAAATTTTCTTTTATTAATAATTTCTATTGATAAGTCTTTATTTGATATTTCATATATTATAAACAAATATAAACACAGAATCTATACTAGATCTCACAAAACTTGAACCCCCAAACAGTAGAAACCGTAGAGAATGTAGAGATGAAATACAAAATATATTGCATACGATCCGGGACTTACAATTGGCAAAAATGCGTTTCTACAATTTCCGAAACGTCCTTTTAAATGTATCGGAAAGAAAATAAAGGTAACGAAGGCCGCTCTGTATCTCTAGATGGACATAGATCTAGTCAACAGCTTTTAAAGTACCTCGACAAGATTAATAATCAACCTACAGGTGATGTCAATAAAGCTTGTATCATAAATACACTTTTCTACAATCAAAACTAAATGGATCTTCCTCGTATACGCTATGCTCTTTTGAAATTTTTTATTTCTGTGAAATATAGATATGTACGCGCGTTCTTGAGAAATATTGTCTTGATGTACGGACAGACGGACATCAAAGTGACCTTATAGAAGTAATGTTTTTTTCTTTCGAGATATGGAACCATTAAAAAGTGCTATTTAGATTTCCCTGATCGCTTAGACAAACAGCCAAGACTGCGCCTTCGAGCATCGTTATATAATTAACTTCTCCGTACAAAACCACTTGCCAAACAACACGCATTGTATCAAGTTATTAAGATGAAAATGGTAAACGGAGTGTCTGAACACTAGGTTCCCTCGACCTGGAAAGATTGCAAGGATATTTTTTTAATTTTATACAATTAATTATACTACACGGTAATTTTAGTTTTGTTTCTTTTCAGCTGGAAGTTTTTTAGTCCTATTATTGGCATAAATTGTTCATCATGAATATGAAGAAATACGTGGCAGAACTAGAGTTTCTTTAATAATGGAAACAATCCACTGTATGCTTTTTTGTGGATTGATGATTGTTCATGCTTTGAAGGCACATTGTAAAATAAAATTATACGTCGGACATCTTAATGTTATTGAGAAGGTAAGACTGCATTTATTTTAAATTTATTTTAATGAGTTAAGTATAATTTTATATTTTATTTATATAAATTAAAACTTGCATTCAAGAATAAATTTGTTGTGTACAGATGTTTATTTGTTTATTTATTTATTTGAGATTAACTTCATTTATGGGTAGCGACAGAGAACGGAGCGTCAAACGCTACGGTCCCGGCATACCTTTTTCGCCTCATTCAGTAGATGAGGCGAAAAAGGTTCACTTCTTCATACATATACTCTTCTTCATTAACTGTTTCTCTTTATATTCGTACTTTGCTTGAAGACCCACATCAAGTATAGTCATGTCCAAAATCCCATCTACTTATTATTTGTTTCCAGTTATAAGTGTAATCCAGCACACAGTAGGATAGGCCAAGAGAACTTAGTATAAAGACACATTGTTCTCTAATTTTCGCCCAAATTTGACACATTGTGTGATTAGCGCCGTGATAAATATTGCCAATGCACGGTAATGATTCTCCCGAGTGAAGATTGAATCAGTCAGATATTGTCTATGGCACCACGAAAACTTAATGTCTTACGTTCCTTTTTATATTAAGTTTTATTTTTTATCCCCAACGTGTTAATTTTCGCCATTAATACACAATGATTCAGAGAATGGAGAACTGTACTGAATCTTGACACAATTCTCTTTTACCCCGCTATTATTACAAAATGATCCTCCTCAAAATCATCTCCTAGCGAGTTTAAAATTAAATTCGATGTTTATATAATATAATTTTTTTTTGTCTTACGTAGGATTTACTGTTCTCTATCTATTTGCAGCTAAACAAGGAATTGAATAGCTGTAAAATATATCGTTGGATCTATTTATATATATCAGGGCATTAGAGAAATATTAACTTACAATAAATATAGTGAGTGTTTTAGATTCAATTAATTGTTTTTTCTTAAGAAATAATTACTAATGTTTTAGCTTTATCTCGTAACGTTTGACGTTCCGTTGACTATGCTAGGGATTAAGTGTGAAGCTATATAGATAGAGAGATCTTAAAGTAAATACACTATATTCTCTACTTTCCATGAAATTAATACAATCCTCTCAGTGGGGATCGAACCCACAATCATGTTTACAGTCAGACGATGCTATCCCACGATGACCTCTCACTACATTGTAGTTGCTTGTATACCCGAATTGGCGACTCTAATAAAATTATGCAAAGGGTTGTCATTGGCAATGGACACATTCTAATCGCATTGCATTTTTTTAGTATAATAAACACTACACATAGGCACAACGACTGCGCCTCGTCATTACTCTAGGGTTTTCCTTGTTTTCCAACATAAATGGCACAGAAAATAACTTCTAAGGTCGCAAACAATTTCACCAGAAAAGCTTCGTGTTTTACTAGATATTGTTGGCCAATTTTTTTCTTTCTCCGATGATTCACGATTCAGTGCACAAATATCATTTTCTGCTTTTGCAACTGATACTCTTTCTTTTACATCTCTCCCAAAATTTCATCTCTATTGGAGGCCATATACTGCCAGTTTTCAAAACAAAATTCCAATATGAGCTTTCATTTCATTTGTAACATAGATTTAGATCTCTATCATCCATCACGTGTAATTATTCATTAATCTTTTGTTCCATTCCTTCTCTTACATTCTACGTTACGTTAGTTACAAATAGCTGTAACTTTGTCCTACAGTTTTCCGCCATAGTGTCATGCAACGGCGATTTGTTACCATTTTTTACAGCAACGGGGACCCACTGGTGCGAGTCGCTTCATTGAGATAATGAGACATATAGATAATTTATAAATTCGGGCGTCTCAAAACATAGTCTTATTAAATTACATCACTTTCAGGTATGCGGTGCGATCTGTACGTTTATGGCTATTACAGTACAATTTAATCAAAGGGATCAAATTGGAATTGAATCAACGAATTAAAGATACCTTAGTTCCGACAATATGGCGCCTTCCTTCAAATTCAGGATTTATAATTATTGGTAGTATTCAAAGAATGCTTTTAAAAATATTCATTTTCAGTATTATATGTTTTTTGTTAAACGTGTGCTTAAGGTAGTGTAAGTTGTGTATATAATCAATGTTAAGACGAATAATAATAATCGTTATTTTTGTGTTTCATTGATTTATATTTGGAAGTAACTTTAAGCTTATATCATATAAATACAAATATTTTCAGTAAAGAACATATTTAGTTCTGCAATTTATTTTCACGCTTGTATTGTAAGTAAATTGGTATATATTGTAAAACTTGTGACGCATATATAACAACTACTTTGACGATAATAACGAATAATTATGTCATATTAAAGTTAAATTTTCATAGAATAGTAAATATATCTGATCACCCTAACCTTGCATTATACAGGTTAAAAATTAAATTGATATCTATCGTTAATTTTAGTTGGTACACATTCCGTGTATTGTAATTATATACCTGCACGCGAGTTTGTATAGTTGAAGTACAGAACGATTTATTTATTCTAACTTAAGGCAAAGTTTCATAAATTAATTTACTAGCTTGAAGTTTTTTTCTGTGCTCCAACGGACCATGAACCCTTGACATCCACGATTCTTGTTGTGGCGCCCATAGGTATACTCAACACCGATGGAAGTGTCTGGTAGAATTAAATCAATGAATTTATTATTACGTAAGTTAATAAGTTTGATTTTTTCTATATTTCAGTCTCTTGGATTATTTAGATATTTTGTCTTTATTAGTCTTAAGAAAAATGGTTTGATAGACAGACGGACAAAAAAGTGATCCTTACTTGTTTGTTCGTTACATAAGGGTTTGTTCCGCTCCTATAGGTCCTTCCGGTTACGATTTCCGGTTTTCTCACTACGATGTACGGGCAACATTTATAAAAATTTCCACAGACCTAAATTTCAAATACAAAACAAAATCGATACAAAATTCCAAAACTACAAATTGAAAATATTTATTTATTGATTTTTCCTTATTGAAATATTATTTTCATTACTATAAATATATCATATTTTGTGCTTCCCTACTCTCCCCAATGAAACTATATTATATCAATCATCCTCCTCCTCTATTACCTTATCAAGTAACAATTTTTTTTTTATTTACGTTTTTTAGTCGAGGAATAAACTCTTTAGTTGTATCAGCTTTAGATCCCTTTAAAGATTGATTATTCATGTGCTTGCGTGTCTATCAATCATTATTCAAACATTTGATCTTGAATTCGAAATTGTAAAATAATGGCCATAAATGTGAAAAGAACGCCGCTTACCTGAAAAAGCTAATATACATTTTCAGATATCCCTGCATCTTAGTGACACACAGCAAGTTATTTTATTGGATATCAGAAGATCATGTTTGAAATATAGGTGCATAATATATATTTTGTATTTTCGTATTTTCATCGAATGATGAATGAATTATAGGAACATTGTAAATTTTCAAATTCTAAAAACAATAAAGTCATGAACTATGGTTCTTCAATTAAATACGTTTTAGATTAATTTAATCAGTAAATTTGACGTTTAGTCGTCTGATGTGGTATAAACAATTCAAGAACACCTTAAGGCAGCCTTATCGCTTGATGTCATTTCTTGCAGGCAATTCTTGGATATTAGAATTGTGTAAAAATATTGTAGATTGTGCATTAAATTATAGGATTTTTTATGTTATGTTGAAAAACTAAGCTTAATTTATTTATATACAAGTAGAGATTTTTAAGTGAAGCTTTTAATATATTCAAATTGTTAAAGAATGTCATAGTTACGAAGCCTTTATAGCAAAGGAACGAAAGAAAAAGGAAGATCGAAAAGGAATTTACTGGAATAGCTAATTGTCGGTGTGTTAAGAACGTGATTAAGTTACATGAATAAGTTTTAATTGTTTCTTCAAATAAGAAAGAGCAGAAGGAAGCACAGAAAAGAAAAGATGAAGTAAATTGCGACGCTGATAGAAACAGCCTAAATCTTTCTACGACACTCTCCTACTTGTGGTTACCAAGACAAATAAATAAAATATAAGTAAGAAAATATCCATTTATCATTATATATATAAATATATATATATATATATATATATATATATATATATATATATATATATATATATATATATATATATATATATATATATATTATATATATTATATATATATATATATATATATATATATATATATATATATATATATTATAACGACTTACAACCACTAGCTGATGCCTTGTAAATGCGCACATTCCGAGAGGATAACATAAATTACTGGTATATTGTTAATCAACTGTCGATCAGAAAAAACGCATAGCTCCTTTCTTAGCCTTAAGTTTGAAGCACATATAAGGCGGCTCATCATCATTTGTTGAAGACATGTACAGACATGTAAATAACAAAAACATAAATCTATGTAAGTGGTAATATGTTAATTTAATAATCTGTGTGAAATGATAAAAAATATTATTATCCTACAGTGCAGTGTTAGGTTAGAACAAAAACTTTCTTTTTAGCTTCACACTGTATCCAGCATATAGCAGTAGCAGGGTAGACAGAGGGAACCTAATATTAAGACACTCCGTTCTCCACTTTCCGCCTTTTTGAGGTTAAAGTTTTAAAGTTAAGTTACAGTGCATAGGTGCAAAGGAAAAATTCAAACTCAAACATATAATAATATTAAAAAATAAACATCTTAGTATCTTTTTAGTATGTTTTCATACTAACGACCAGTTTGCGGGTTCGTTCGCTTGATCGATGTTCTCGGATTTTTTTAATAATATGTATGTATTGACTTATAATTTATTTATTTTCGCCTTTCAAATCCCTTGTTATATTAAGCAATTTACATACCATATTTTGTCTGGACGGTAAGATCTCACGTGCATTTTCGGTATCGGTTAAAAATGCGATTTTGGGCATAAATCTCTATCCTGCGGGAAAAAAAGCATAATTGTTGCTCCACAGAGACTTCTATCTATTCTTCTTTTTAATTTATTATATGTATAGCTAAGGCATATTGCAGGGTAAACTGATTGCAACGAACTCAGTTCCGTATTACAGAGTCTATATTACTTTCTGCTTGCATTTTATACAACTACACTACACTAACCATAGAAATACAAGTTTTAAAATTTGGCAAACTTTTTGTTCCAGACTTAATAGTTTCCTTATTATTAATAAACAAATTTTTAATATGAACTTCACATTAAATAAATTATATCCTATAGTTGTTTCCTGATTAAAACCAAGATGAAAAATTTTAAATATGTGTTTGAATATTGTAAATGATTTTTAAGTAGCACTAACGTTACATTGTCGTTATTTCAAATCCTGCTACGAAAGAATAATTCGATATCACATTGCAGATAAAATTATGTTACATTAACTTTTTAACTCGACTTCCGAAAAGGAGGAGTCTATGTTCAAAATGTATATTTTTATTATCGATCGATATTTCAGTCATTTGTGAACCATCTTGATTATTTTTTTTTTGCTTAAAGGAATGTACTCCAGAGGTGAATCTCAGAAAAATCGAGAAAAGCCTTTATTTAAAGTCCTAGTTGTTGTGTAGTTAGCCTGTTTTAGCTCTGTAATCCTAAGATCTTGGAGACCGAATTGCATACTGTCACCAGTGCTCTAGGCATAGGAGGAATCTTAATGCAGTGGCAAACAGAAACGTGAGTATTAAAACCAGTTGCCTATTTTAGCAGGCAGAATATATCTTCATTTCGATTTCGAGCTCATGCTCGACACACTGGCTCTTGTGTGCAACTTGAAAAAATTTATAAGTATACTTGATGGATATACACTTTCAAATTAGTACAGATTTAATATCGTCCTGGCATCCAAATGTCACATGTCGACGCTCTCCGTAGAAACATCACACTATCCGTTACAGCAGATAATAATCCATGTGTCAATATTTATAATATAGAACAGGATCCTGATACTGTTCGGATTTTTAAAATTTTAAAACCCGAGGAAGACAAGGAATGTAAAGAAATAAGGAGTAATTATGAAGTACAAATGGTTCCGTGTATAGGCAACTTTTCGATGTTCCAAGGAATGCTAGATGGCAAATATATAATTCTAGCCATGATGACATCGGTCATCTTGATTATACTAAGTCTTTAGAAAAAGTTGAAAGACAGTACTGGTTTCCTAAACTTAGGCGCTTTGTGGGCGCTTGCATTGACTGTGCATATAACAAAGACAGTGCATCTCGACACAAAAGTTAAAAAGATATGTATACTGTTTCATATTATGAATATTGATCACTTGGGGTCTTTCGTTAGGGCCAACAATGGTAACACTTACATACTAACAATTGTAGATGGTTTCACAAAATACATATTCATGCGGGCAGTCAAAAATACGAAAACAACAATAAAGGTTCTTCAGAATATAGTTTTCGTTGCCAGCAAGAACTGTGTCACATCGTGGCACTCCTTTTAAATCGTCAGCTTTTAAAGCTTTCTGCTATGAACATGGCATTATAAACATATTGAACACGGTTGCTCGTTCCAGAGCCAATAGTATAATCAAGTTATACTCCATTCTTTAACTGCTCAAATTTTTAATAGTAATGAACGTAACTGGGACAAGTATCTGAGTAAAATTCAGTGGGGTGTTAATAATATAATTAATACAAGCACTAACAAGAATCCAACTGAAGCATTATTGGGCACTAGAATGCGCGATGATCTTGAGTACAAAATGGGAATTGAAAGCACACAAGACGATGTGGAATGTGTAAGAAGTATTATCAATACAAATATAGAAAAGGACCAGAATATTCAAAAACGTAAACATGGCGCCAATCGGGTTCCGGCACCTAAATACATAGTTGGTGATTCAGTTAAGATCTTAAGAAATAATTACGATAATGAAGAAAAGTTACTAAACTCCTATCTAAATTTGTCGGCGATCTAAAATGATCGTTGTCAAGTAACGGATATTCCAGTATTTCCTTAAAGAGATAAGCCTTATGAATCTGTAATAGCTTTTGATAAAATTCGACCCTGGATTATTGTGAAAGCCCTAGAAGTGCATGATAGTGAAACAGTGAGTAGTAGAAGAAGTGAGTACACTAGACAGAAACCTTGACAGTTCTTACGAATTGTGTGTTTATTATTTTTAATAGCAGGATAAGATACAATGAAATGTTAAATCTAATCTGTGATTGCGCTACTGGTCAAAAAACTAGAAATTGGCAAATTTCTTTATTTTCTTAATAAAAATTTAAGACCGCTAAAGTTGAATTACTTTGATTATTGATATCTACTAAAAACTAATAAGTTTTGACGCTATAATAGCTTCAAACCTTTTTTTTATTACGCTGGGAGAAGGTTAGAGTAGCGCGTAGCGCATTCTCCTGCTTCCTAGTCTACGGCGGCGAAATGACTCTCTTTTAGTGAGATGATTGCCCCACAGAAAGAGACCATTGCAGACCAGTTCCTCTTACTATTCAGCATGGCCCTTACTACACTGGATAAAGAAAGATCTTGACCCACCACAGTCATCAAGGCATGGCGTTGTGGGGCCCAAGCGGGGCATTCAGCCAGAGTATGATGTGCCGAGTTGACGGAGGCATCACACTCATGGCAAACCGTTGGCATTTCCCGACGCGCAAACTGGTGCAAGTATTTGCCGAAGCAACCATGCCCCTTCAGTACCAGCCTGTCCAGAACTCCAAACGTCAGAACTCTAAATTCCCTTTTCACCCAGCGCTCTAGGTTGTTGGTAGGCGGAATGCCTGCCACGGAGACACAAGGTCCTCTCTCCATCGCCGGATAAGAGCTTCATCCGCTCTCCTCCTGATCCAATAGCTTCAAACCTAAATCAACATATAGAATAGTTGTCGTCCTGGCGATCAATGGGGGTTCAATAAGGGCGTAGAAAAAAATTGACGCATTTTAATTACGTCCATTAGTAGCAAGTCAAGCTAAATTATATAATTTTGTCGAATAAATTCTTTTTTTGTAATAAAAGCATTTTATAAGTTCAAATAACTTTTTTTAGTATAATATTAATATAATTTTAAGCATTGATAATGTTAAGAATAGAAGATATTAGTAGTACATTTGTCAAGACTAGAGTAAAGAATTTCATTAAAGGGCGTTGTATTTAATAATAAAAATACTTACATACTTAATGATTTTGATTTTTTTTAATTGTGGGAAGTGGATAATATTTTTTTTACTTTATAAATAGAAAAGCTAAAACATAATCTGCTTACAGACTATATGTTAATTACATATACGTGTACGTTTAAATATATGAATGCAAGAAACATATAGGTACATTGATCACGATTTTTAATAAAAGACAAGAGTGATTAAAAATCAAAATATTCTTTATTCGAATAGGCATTCGAATATTACAAGCACTTTTGAATCGTCAATTAACATAAGTGTCAGTATTGACAGTCCTACTAGAAGGTTCCACCAGCTCAGAGGGCAGTTCTGCTGAGAAAAGCTGGCGAGAAACGATTTTTACAATATATTTACAACTATAATAAGCCTCCCGAATGTACATTATTAGTACTTAAGTCCACACACTAACATCCGTATAATGATCTTGAATTGAATAATATACTTTCTCTAATAATATGTTTTTAATCTTGTCTTAAAATTATTCGAAAGATAAGTCTGTAAGTCTGTCTGTAAGTTTTTGTGGAATTTTATTGTACATGCGTATACCATGTGACATAAACGATTTATTTACTTTCATAGGGCGAAAACTATCAGCATATTTTTACTCCTTGTATTTATAAATAAATAATTGTTAATATTTTTACGTACAAACAAAATATTATTGTATATGTATTGTGACGCAACCGTAAGAATACTCGCTTTATTAGAAACTTCTTGCAAAGAATCGCTGCTCTTTTTTGAATTATAAATATTGATTCAATATCTGCAGCATTGGCCCAAAGCAATATTCCATTGGACAAGATGCTATGAAAATAACTGAAATAAAAGATTCAATTTGTAATATTATAATAGTCTTTAAGCTGTCTCTATTTTTTCCAAAAGCATAAACGGCAGAGCTCAGTCTACTCTCAACGTCGTCTACGACGTCTCAAGAGTTCTTCCTCCAGAGTTATTCCTAAAAACACTGCAAAGTCAGTGAAATTATCACCTTCATTATTGAGATTTATTGGCATAGTAAATTTTATAGATTTAGCTTGTATCGCGTTCAATACTAAATTATTAGCAGTAAACCAGTGTAGAATCTGCGACAGTGCACTATTCGCTTCGTCAAAATTATCTTTTAAATTATTTTAAAGATCTAAGCAAAGATCATCAGCAAATAATACGATGTTGCATAAATTCTCAGCAAAAAAAGGAAGGTCTTTTATATTTACCATACCATAATCGTTAGTTAACCGGTATTTCAGCAAAGTAATTGTCAAAAATATTTGCAATTTCTAAGTCTTTACTTCTTAATTTATTATCAATTTTTAACTCTACCGGCTTATTATAAGTTTTCGATAACCTAGTTGTACTAGGATTAGTTATAATATCCCACGAAGTACATATTATATTTTTAGAGTTTAATATTTTATTATATTTTTCCTTTTCTTCCTTATTAATTGTATCCAGAGGGTGTCTGGCCAAATATCTGTCCGATATTGGTACTGGGCATACGGGTACGCGACCCCGGATCCTCGAGCCACCACTGACATACTCCTTCCCAATCCATGAATGTGGTGTCCTTACCCCCCCCCCCTTTTCTACTAATCTTTTCCCCTCTCATACTTGGCTTTTCCCACAAAAATGGGTTTTGGAGGTCAGATGGCAATCGCTCCATTAAAAAGCCGCCACCTGCCACTCATATGAAAAGGAAAAAGATGTTGCTGGGTACTGCTAGGGCGTCGCCGCTAAACGACGCGCAGGTACATCGCCCTACACCTGTGTTAAATGGGCAAGGGCTACCGTGTCCAGTACGGACACGGCTAAAGAAGAAAGTACCCAGAAGGAAACTCCGCTTTGCAACGTGAAATATTGGCTCTCTAACCGGACGATGCAGGGAACTAACAGATGTACTCATGAAGCGTCGGGTCCAGTGTACTTTCCTTCAGGAAACCCGCTGGAAGGGCAATAAGTCCCGTATCATCGGACAGGATTACCAGCTCACATACACTGGGTCTCCTTCCGGTAAAACTGGTGTAGCAGTAGTTTTATCTGAAGAGCTACGGAATGGTCTCCTCGAAGTTGACCGACGCAGCGACCGCCTGATGCGGGTGAAGGTACTGGTTGAGGGAGCTATCGCCAACTTAATCAGTGCTTACGCTCCCCAGGTTGGTTGTAGCGGGGCCGAAAAGGAGTCATTCATTCACCTTAACGGTCACGTG
Organism: Dione juno; assembly: GCA_037127375.1. Classification (NCBI taxonomy): domain Eukaryota; kingdom Metazoa; phylum Arthropoda; class Insecta; order Lepidoptera; family Nymphalidae; genus Dione; species Dione juno. The sequence goes on along the minus strand of JAXRJS010000122.1, from coordinate 73,400 downwards.
GGTAAGCCTGCGGATACGTATAAACGTGTCCACGGTGGTTTTGGTCACGGTCGCTGCAATATAGAGGGCGAAAATATCCTAAAAACCTGTATTGCATCTGATCTGGCCATCGTGAATACGTTCTTCCAAAAGAATCCGCAGCATCTTATTACGTATGCGAGTGGACTGCATTCAACCCAAATAGATTACCTTAACTGTAAAGTCATTCCTGGTGAAAGCCTCACGGCCCAACATCGTCTTATTGTCATGGATTATGTTGTTACCCCGATAAAGAAATTAGCCGAGACGTGTAAGTCTTAGATCAAGTGATAGTTGCTGAATGGACCGATGCAGACCGACTTTCTGGCAGAGGTTAACAGTCAAAATTTAACAACTAACACCGAAACTGCTCAGGATGCTTAGGGTCGAGCTCAGTCAGCAATTATTACGGCTGGTAAAAATGTTCTTGGCGTTTCTAAGGGAGGACGTATTATGGACAGGGAGACATGGTGGTGGAATGACAAGGTACAACAGGTGATTCATGATAAGAAGACTACATTTAAGGAGTGGCAGCGTTCCAACTCTCCTGAAGACAAACTGGAGTACATAGCAGCGAAACGTGCCAGCAAAAGAGCTGTAGCCAGAGCCCGCAGTGAAAGTTTATTACCTCTATATGATAAACTTGATACTGTAGAGGGGCAGAAGCTCATCTACAAATTGGCACGTGCTCGGGATAAAGCGACGCAAGATATCACAAAATGTCTTTGTGTCAGAGATTCCCAGGGCAAGCTGCTTTGTAGTCATGCTTCTGTGAAGGAGAGGTGGAGAAGTTACTTCTTGGAGCTGCTGAATACTCAGCACCCGGGTAGTATTCCGTCTGAAGCACCTCCTAACCTAGGACTTATTGCTCCAATAACCCTTGATGAAACTCGGAATTGTCTTCGACGCATGAAGAACGGCAATGCGGTGGGACCTGACGATATTCCGATCGAAGCGTGGAAATCGTTAGGCTCTCGTGGTGTGCTCATGCCTACTGATCTTTTTAACCGCATTTTGAACACTGGGACGATGCCACATCAATGGCGGCACAGTTTTATTATCCCTATTTACAAAGGAAGGAGCAGTGTTCAAGATTGCGGTAGTTATACGGGCATTAAAATTATGAGTCACACCATGAAGCTCTTCGAGCGCGTGATTGCCCTCAGGCTCCGCCGAGAGTGTACTGTCTCTGAGTGTCAATATGGATTTCAGCCAGGATCAGGCACTACGGACGCCATTTTTGCCCTCAGAATTTTGATGGAGGCACACAGGGAAAAGAGGAGAGCTCTGCATGTGGCATTCTTAGACCTGCAGAAGGCCTTTGACTGTGTGCCACGTCAGTGTATCTGGTGGGCACTGCGATCCAAAGGGATCCCTGAATCCTATGTTGCTATTATCAAAGACATGTACAACGACTCTGTTTCTACAGTTAGGACCGCTGTTGGCGATACCAAACCCTTCCCAATTACAGTAGGGGTTCACCAAGGCTCAGTTCTTAGTCCACTTTTGTTTAATGTAGTGCTAGATACTGTCACGGCTCACATCCAGGACCAGCCTCCATGGTTGATGATGTATGCCGATGACATAGTACTCATTGACGAGAACCGACTGATGCTGGAGCGTAAATTGAATGCCTGGAAGGGTGCGCTTGAGAACGGTGGTCTTAAACTGAATGTGTCAAAGACCAAGTACATGGCTTGCGGGAACCCAGACTCGAGCACCATCCACATCGGGCCTGAGCCAGCCGTTAAGTCGGAGAAGTTCAGGTACCTTGGATCCATTATGCACGAGTCCGGAGGCATCGACTACGATGTCCACGCCCGGGTTAGCGCTGCTTGGGCCAAATGGCGGGAGGTCACTGGTGTGGTCTGCGATCGCAGAATACCGCCCCAACTCAAGGGGTTGATATACAAGAGCATGATCCGACCAGTTCTTCTATACGGCAGCGAATGTTGGCCAGCATTATCCCGGCACACTCAGGAGCTTCACGTAACGGAGATGAAGATGCTGAGGTGGATGTGTGGCGTTACTCGGGCTGACCGCATACGCAACACATTCATTCGAGGTAGTCTTGGGGTCCGTGACGTAGCGGATAAGCTCCAAGAGCGTCGTCTGAGATGGTATGGCCACGTTTTACGCCGGCCTAAGAACTACGTCGGAAGAAAATGCTTTGATATGTTTGTCCCTGGAGTAAGACCCCCCGGACGCCCAAGGAAGCGATGGCTGGACGTCGTGACGCACGACATGAGAGCCAATGGACTAACCACTGAGGATACTCAAGACCGTGCAAAGTGGAGTAGACTAAGTAGGAAAGCAGACCCTGGCAATAGGCTGGTCTACTACGGTATATTCCTACAGTTGCCCAATCATCAAATTTAATTTAAAAAATTTTTCATAATGTTTTTTGTTAAATTCATTAAAAGTTAATTAAATATATTGTTATAGGACTCATTGGGATTTTCTACACAATTTTCTATTTTAGATTTTTTGTGTACGGATTTAATCTACGGATAGTACCTTGCCTACATATAATTTTTCGGCCTGACACTGAAAATGTCAGTCCACAATGGAGAGAACTCAAATTATTTATTATGCGTGTGTCCTCCACGTCACAGTGAGAGAAAAGTTGCTGAAGTATTTGTGACGCGAGTAGGTTCACAGAAAACGTTGTATTTATTTATTTATTATTATCGTTATAAATTGTTTTTGTTGCATACTAAAATTTGAAAATAAATGATATCATTAATATTTGTTAAATTGATTGATTTATATACATTTAAAAACCGAACACTTTGAGCGGTGTTCTGCAATATATTCACATTAAAATCACCGCAAATAATTGTATGTTTACTATATCTACAGTTTTCTTAAAACATCCTCGATTTTATCTTCAAATATTTCAAAATTTACCTTACGGAGCTCGGTACGCGCATACTATAATATACTGTTGAAACTCAATACAGAACAATTGGATATTTATAAGTATCGATATTTATTAATATTCATTATTATTTTTTATGAATTCAAAAATGCCGACGAGAAAATCGAAGAATTGCATTGTGATGTAGGTAGATATAAGATATTAAAACGAACACGAATAACGATCTAGCTAACTTAAGCAAGCGAAGCCGCGAGTGGGTCGCTAGCTAGTATTTTATAATATTACAAATACTGATGCGATAAGGGTAATTAGTAGCTCTAATTTTTAGTGTGGACTTTAAAATAAAATATATCAAATAGCTACTTTCCGATTAAAACGAAGATAAAAGTGAAAGCATGTGTCCGATCTTGATATTGAAAATGTTTACTGAGTGACACTAACGTTACATTGACGTAATTTCAAATCGTGCTAAGAAATAATAATTCTCTGTCACGTTGTATATAAAATTATGTTATACTAACTTTGAAAATTACGTACTTTTTTATTTCATCTCCGTCGGCAATGGAAAAACTAAGTTAGTTCAGTTCTTTAAGAATGGCGTTTCGAGCGTGTCAGTAAAATACAAATCACTTCACCAATGTCATGTTGAATGGAAAACACACGAAGAAGTTTGTATGGTAAAAGAATGATTCACACATTCAAATAATAATTCATGTACAAATCATGCATGCAAATCCAGTAAAAAGTCAGAATCTACAACAAAACAACACAATATAGAACCTATTAACTAACTATACATGAAATTAGATAATAAGCAGGGAGTATGTTACACATTGAGTTAGACTATAATTTAATTCTATTACCTTTAATATATGTACACAGAAATTTACATAAAGGACTAAATACAAACGTTAACAAACAATTAACATTAATAGGACGGGGAACTTTAAGAGGAAGGATGTCGTAAATGGGATGGATGAGCTTGGGGCAGATGAATAGGATATGGGAGGATGTGCCTTCATCTAGGCCACATTCACACAGAATGGTTCCTAACCTTGATCCTAAATAGATGAACAGGTGGACATGAGTGTTCAAGGCGATTTGATATCCCTGATTGAGTCAATGCATAATGTTTACCTTTAAAACGTTTAGACGATTCCCAGAAGCATTTCCAGGACTTATCCATATGATTCTTTGAAAGTGACAATAAATCATTGGCCAAATAGGAAATATGTTCTAATGTCCCGCAAGAAACAGCTAATTACTTCAAAAAGGTTTTTGCTTTAAAGCCAAAAGGCAACTTAAAGAGTCTATCAAAATAGCAGTCTGTCGAATGTCATGGGAAAGAGTGAACAAGATAGCTTCCAATATAGCAACCTCGCCAGTAAACACTGATGATTCGGGGGACATTTGAACTGTAAAATAATTTTAAATTCTAGGATCCAGCAAGCTGCACCAACACAGCCTTTTTTCGAAAGCTTGTAAGCATCCTTGAAGATGAGAGGATGATTCGGCCAATTTATACTAATTAAAGCTTGAAATTTAGTGTCGGCACCTGAATCTGCTTTGCACAGACCAAAATCCGTGACTATAGATGGATTGTGAACTAACGCTTGGAAGGGAGTACAATAAAGTGGAATACAAGGAGAACTACTTATGGGATGGGGGAGATTTTAAAATATAAGGAATCTATTAGGTAAATACGAAACAGATTGCTCACGGGAGGAAAAATTGGCTAATTTGGGCAGTTCATTTAAAAGGGGATGGAACGACAGCTGAAACAATTTGTTTACAAAACGATCGGACAGATATTAGCGGTGGATAGAGAGAAGAGGATCAACACACTCAACTTGTAGAGCGTTAGTAGGAGTAGACCTCATTGCACCTAATATTATTCTGAGACATTTGTATTGAATTCGATTCAATTTGTTAGTAGCTAGTTTATTAAAGGGGTCTAATACAAATAGGCCGTAGTCAATGTGGCTGCGGACAAATCAATTGTAAAATAGTTTTTGAGAATAGGGTTGTGCACATACCAGAAACTGCTCGTAAAGCATTTACAGCTGTTTTCGTATTTGTTAATGATACATTCAGTATGAGCAATTCCGTCCAGACGTTTATCAAGAATAATGCCTAAGAATTATACATTATCAGAAATTTAAACCAATGAACATGGTATAAATCTATTACACCTCATATATATTTAGCACTTCAAAATTTAGTAGGATATTCCAAACTACTTTAATTATTCATTCAGTCGACCGATGTTAATACAAACACCACCAATCAGTACTATTTATATAACTGAAATCAATTAATATATTATTCACTTATTCACATGATTTATATATTTTCTACTTTACAATACAATTCCTAACTATATATATATATATATATATATATATATATATATATATATATATATATATATATATATATATATATATATATATATATATATATATATATATATATATATATGTAAGCGTTTATTTTGACGAAAATACATATGTAAATTTATATATTACTGTATTATAAGCTTGATCTATATAAATGCCATGCGAATAGTGAGCAACACGGCCTTAAGTCCCCCTGTTCTCAATCGTCATCACATCTCTCGTCATAACGCCGCACGTTGATTGGTGCCCGATGACGTAAACTCGTAAACATAACTTAAACTCGTGCAGATAGGAAATGAAAATAATTCTTTCTCTCGAGTGAGAATCAAACCCTAAACCGTCCTGTCGTCAATCAAACTCTGTAACACTGACGGTGACATGCGACGAAGGCTTTTCAATAATATATAATTATTTTAATTAAACACACAGAACGTGTACTATAATTTTAATTCGTAATTACATGAATAGCTACAATTTATGGATTTATTATTATGTCGTAACAAATGTGCATTGATTACATACTTGCGAACTAGCAGTGGACGAAGAGAGGCAGAAGAAGTAAATATTGTCACTCAATATATTGTAAATCAAGGTATTCAAAATCTTAAAACTCCATACGCGGGAATAATTTTTTTTTTAACCATCACCACCATTATTATTTATTTATTTATTCGGTTTATCACATAAGTACAGTACAGTTTTAAAGTAACATTTGTACATTAACACTCAAAATAAAATAAAAGAACCATACATATGTTTGCTACGATAAACACCACATGCAAAAATTTTTGTGATAGAAAAATTTGAAAAAAAAAGAAAATAACGATTAAGATAGTAATAATTTTTCTAACAGACTAAAAAGTGAAAATTTTCAAACTGTAAGTAAAGAAAAAATTTACAACAAAATTAAAACAACGTATACATAGGTTTGTATTTTTAAATTATTCAACCGAGTTCACTCTTGATTTTACGAAGTGATTCCCAAAACATGTCAATTTTCGTAGATTGCTCATTTGCTAGGCGACATAAACGTGGAACTTGATAATTAGAGCCCAATACAGTTCGGTGAATTGGAGGTTGAAAAAGTGTTGCGGGATGTCTAGGGCATTAGTAAGGAACTTTAAGCTTAAATAACGTCAAGAGATTGGGAATTAACCTTACTGGTTTCCACATAAAATTAAGAAGCCGTCACATGTTTGTAACTTAAAGAGTGTACAGCTAATATCTTAATCTTATTCTTTAACAGGCTTTATTTTAAATTAACTACTACTCTCAAATTATTCTTGACAAATACTGGAATTGATATTGGCCTGTTTTTGTTCATATATGCTGACCATCTCTCGCTCTCATCTCACCTTACTGTAGAATGATTCATATTTACTATTAGATGCTGTTCTCCACAATGCTTTCCATATCAGCTATCAGTAGTCCCTAGCTAATTACTAGTCCCTTTACTATTTTATGTCTTTCTCCAAAGATATGCGCTAGTCACTGCTCACACTCATTTTTTACATATATAATAATAAATCTGTTGTTATAGTTAGAAATCATGGCAGGAAGTGAAGAATATATTATACCAGAAGGAATGGTGACAGTGCTTCGCTTATCCAGGATTTTCGGAATAGCACCCGTACACATAAAACCAGCTCAAGTATCTAGAGTAAAAAGTAATGAAACAGTAAATTACTATCAAGTTTTGCCATCAAAAATATATAAAATAATTAGTACAATTTTTATAGTTCTCATGTGTAAGTAATAGTTTTTATTAACTTAGGTGTACAAGCATATGCATTCAATACATTCCATTCTCCAGTTATATTCTACCTAAATACAACGCGCAATGCTGTGTGTAACAAGGCGGAAAATTAAAATAATACTCATTCTTTTGAGTGAGCGACCATCTCGTTTACAAGTAGGCGCTACTGCACCACGATGGGTTTGATAAATTATAATTATATTTTATTTATTTATTTTAGTCCTTTTTTTCGGAACTTACGAGCTATATGATCTATTAACAAAATGAAACTTGACTTTAGAGAGGTATAACATAAAAATCTTAGTCTTAGGCTAGTCCAATATTTCTTGCTTCTTTATTTTCTGCAGATCCAGTTGGCAAAGGCCTCTTCCAGTCATTAGTAATTCGCCTCTCAATTTCTTTTTGCATAGGGCCTTGTTGCGTTATGAGCTGCCCTAAATAAATATATTCATCAGTGTAATTTATTTCTGTATGATCCAGTTGTTTTGAATTTTTGTTTCCATTTGTCATTGCCCGTGTTTTTTCTGGATTCAGTTTTAAACCTACTTTGTCACTTTCCCTCGCAAGTTCTCTTATCATTTCACTAATTTCTTCGGAACTTTTGGAAGTTCTTCAGAAGTTTTTATTCTTTGTTGTTTCTGGTCCTTCCTCATGCTACTGTTTATTTCTTTACTATTTTTTGTTAGCTGTTTTCTTCTATTTGGTGTATGTCTTCCATTAATCAAATGGTATCTTTCTTCGAGCAGATTAAAAGTATTGAGTGAGAAAAATTGATTCTCAGATTTTATGTTAGTGTTTGTAGGTACCTTAGTTTGCGTTTTTACTGTGTTCTCTATCCAAGTGATTTTTTTTGCGTTCCTAGTTCTGTTTAATTCTGTTCGTATTAATTTATGATCAGTGTTAAAATTTAGATTTTTAATTACATAAAAGTTAGTGAAAGATTTGCTTTTGTAAGTCATTATAAAATCAATTTCATTTTTCTTCCCATCCGGTGTGATCCAGGTCCACATGTTCTTTTTATTTTTCTTGTACACTGTGTTTAATATAGTTAAGTTGTACCCCACTGCAAATTGGATAACTCTCTCTCCATTCTTGCTTCTGATTCTGTTGTTATATGTGAAGCCTCCTATTATAGACTACTCGCCGAGGCGACTTTCGCCAATTTGACCGATGACTCCCAACACTATTAAATATTTGTGGTAGTGCTTGATGATTGCTTTGTTCATATCGAGGAAAAAATTACTTACAATTTCCTCTTTAGCTTGTTCTGTAGGTAAATATATTTGCACAATAGCCCAGGGAGCTTTGTATCCCAAGTTTTAGATTCATTATTGCTATACGCTCCGAGATCCCTACAAATCCTTCCTCACTTACTCTGTAATTTGCTTTTTGATGATAAATCCCTCCCAGTAATGGCCTGGGGTCTCTCCTATATGATAGAGTAAATAGTCTGAATGTACTTTCACCCGCTCGCCTCACTTCATTAAGTCCTAAGATATCCCGTTTGGTTTGTTCTAACGCATATATCAGTTCCGTTAAATCATCTTCTTGTCTCAGAGTAAGTAACGTACATTTAAAGCTGCGACGTAAAATTTTTGATTTTCTATGTTTATGATCGTGGTGAACTTTATTTCAATTTCCTTGTTTTGTTGGAAGGTTGTGGTCTCTTTTCCCTACGATGACCAGTCGGCTTGGGGAAGCTTTGTTGTTTGTTATTTATTTATGATCAGTTGCCTTGAATGGTTTGAGATTCCGTATACCACTGTTTAGTTGCTATTGTTTTTTGTTGCAAGTTAAATTTTAGAGGGAGTTCGATCTAGCGCGCATCATGTCAAAAGCATCGGCCCTGTGTGGACTTAAATGAAATACGAATAGCTATTGCAAGAACACCATCCTCTTGCAATAGCCATTCGTATTTTATTTAAGTGTATTCATTTAAGTTCATGAAGAGGTTTCTCTTTTCCTTTTTTCTTGATGGTCATTATTATGTTTCACTATAAGTTTATCGTATTTTCGATAGGCAGTATTGCCCTTACTCTCTCCTCTCTAACTGTACTTGCAACTGTTTTCTCTTTTGTAGCACTTCCTATGAGAAGTCCTCGGTAATGTAAATTTTCTTTAAGTTCTTTTTGTTTTTGATAATATCATTCTTCTACCAATTGTTTACAAACGAGCATAGGATCGGCCTCAACTTATTTTCTTCTGTATTTTTATGTCCTAAACGATGAATTTTGTTGATTGTAAAGTTTTCCAAATTTGCTTTTAAGCTTTGTTTGAAATGTTCATTTAATTTTTGGATTAAGTCTTGTCGATGTTTCTGTCTCCTCTAAGCCAAATATTTATATATCACTTAAAGGGACTGTCGTGGCGCAGAGACATAGCCTCTGCTTGTAAACGCGATGGTTTATGGGTTCTATTCCCACTCGGAGAGAATTAATGATTTTCATTTTCTTCGCTCTGGTAACAAGACAAAGCGCGGCGTTGAGTTGCGCCATTGAACACACTAAGTCTCGAAAGGCGGAAAACGGGGAACAGAGTGTCTTAACACTTTATACCTACGGTTCCTACGGTCCCCTCTGCCCTGCATGCTGTAGTTTGCCCTACCATGTGAGGGTACAGCGTAAAGCTAGGTTATTTTTTTTTCTTATGCTATTTTAGGCGTAACAGATTTTGTGGCATGTACATATATTAATATATATATGGATCCGGAAAAAGCTATACGTGTTCGGACTGAATTATCACTGCTAATATACATTTTTCATGGTACTGTTGAAGATATATTATTGCTCTTTATGGCCTTTCGAGGATTAAAGAAAATCAAACAAATAATAAAATACTTAAATTGTATACAAAAGGTGAATCCATATATACAACACTTTTTGTCACGTTATTACCTATATATTATATATATTCTAGAAATTCTAAATATACTATCTTATTTTGCAGTTAAATAAGGCATTACACAACAGTTACATAAATCTCAAGATAAAAACATCTAATAGAAGCATATGGGGCTTCTTTATATCCTTATGTATTTTTTACTTAATTTTTATGTTTCTAAGGATTCTTGATGTGATTTATGCCAAAAGGAGTGGTAAGTTTTGGAAAGGTAATTTAATCTACCTTGAAAGTTATATAATAAGGAAAACAAAATAATTAAATTACAAAATAATTAAATAGATAAATCTGTGTATTTTATTATTTTTTCCAAATAGGAAGATGAAAGATTATGCGTGTTCGGTATAGCAATGTCTATAAGGTAAATTGTTTTCTGTGTTTTGATATGTAATGTTATATCCGGGCGATTATGGTGAACTGTTCGATCTGTAATTATTGTTCTATCCCAATAGAGTTCATATTCAGCTGTATCTATTACTGATTTATTGTCATTTATTAAATTAAATTTCTTAGCCAACTATTGTTGAACAATGCATGCTACCTGGTCATGACGATGTTTATAATCCGTCTGTGCAATAAATTTACAAGCTCCTATTATGTGTTGTATTGTTTCGCTAGTCCCATGACAGTGTCTACATAGGTCTATTTGGGTGTCATGAATGATGTGTTTTCTATAATTACGGGTTTCTACTATTTGATCTTGTATGGCTAACATAATTCCCTCCGTTTCTGAAAATAGTTCGTATTTCTTTAACTATGCGTTCGAAGCAATTTTATCGACGATTGGGTTTATGAAGATCATCACGGTGTATTCCGTGAAGGGATTTGGCTTGCCATACATTTAGTTTCTTTTCTAATGTTATAATTTTTTTTGTTTTGCTGTAATAGTTCGTTTTGCAAGTTTAAACGAGTATAGTTTACTTCGGCTTTTACAACTGCTTTATTAAATATTGATTTTTGTGCGTGATTATGGAAGAATTTTCTAAGTGACGTTATTCGTTTACTATACAAATTTTTTATATCTATCAGACCTCTTCCCCTTCATGTTTAGTTATTGTTAATCTTTGAATGCAAAAACGTGGATGATGCTTTCTAAATTTAGTCATAAGTGTATGGGTTGTTCGTTGTAAATTTTTAAATTAGATTGTGACCAACGTATGATGCCAAAAGAATAATTGAGTATTGGGACTACAAACGTATTTATTGCTTTTATAGTGTTTCGAGAATTAAAATTTGTATTAAGAATTGAAGTTAATCTTTGTTTAAACTTTTGACTGATTTCTATTTTAATTTCTTTTTTATGTATTTGTCAAGTTTGTTGATATCCTAAATATCTGTATCCGGTATCATTATCAATTTCCCCAATTTCTTTCCTTTCCTGTTTGTAGCGCATGTGCATTATGTTCTATTTACCCACGACATATTGATTGTATTTTACATTTATCTATCCTCAATTCCATTTTAATATCTAAATAAAAAGTTTGTGTAATATCTGCTAACTGTTTTATACCTTGAAAATTTGATCATTAAAGTTTAATATAGTCCATATAGATTAATTGTGATAACGTGTATTGTGTATCTTAGCTTTTGATATGATATTATAAAAATCTCAAATCGCATTTGATAGTTTTTAGAAATAAAATATAATTAATTAAATATTTAAAAAAAAATGTATGATGTAACCTAGTGTTATGACACTGTTCTCCACATTCTGCCCAATTCTGAGAGATTGCTTGCTAAGCGGTAGAACTCAACGCCATGCTTGTCATATTTCCAGAACGAGTAATTTATTCTCCCCGAGTCCCACTCACACGGGGAGAATGAATTATTTAAGAATTATATAGTACACCTAACTGTTGCGTTTACAGTCAGAGGCTGTGCTGCTGAACCAAGATGGCCTCCAATGTACTATTGATTTTTATTAATTCAAATAATATTTATTTACAGACTCACGCTGCATTCCTTAACCTACTGGGTAGGGCAATGAGCCCTAACCTGTACATATAAAACAGTTCTATTAGGATTAAAAAATAATAAACAATTCAACAGATGGACATGTTTAATTTAATACACATAGCTGAAAGTCCAAGCTGCCTGTAATAAGTAGTACATTTTTTTCAGTCAAATTGTAGTACATACGTCCTTCAGGGAAAGGAAAATTTTCTGGAACGTTTTGTGCCATTATTGTCAGCATCTCGAAGCGGTAATAACCCTGAAATTAGTATACGTATATTAATTTCACTTTTATAAATATAGAGCCGACGTATAGCTGTATAGTGCTTATACTTTGGCCTATTGATATGCGAGTATATACACTGTCGAAATCAGACTATGTCCATATAATATCACAAGCGACTCGCCCCTGAATTTGAATGTAGAACATGTTTGAATAGATTGCACATAGGACACGTTAGTTATTTATAAGAAATAATTAAATAGAGTAACGGCAGGTACCTTCTCTACCTCTATTCTCTTCTCGCCTCTTACTTGTAAGAAGAATATTTAGAATGGAACATGAACAACATTTCTTTTAATCACTATTCTAATGTAGATCTATATCTATCCTTTCGTTAAAAGCGAAATAATAATAACTAAACCCAGTACCCAGTCAACGCAGTTTCTCTGCGCCATTATTGATGGCCTCATATTATCTAATGCATATAATATTTATAATATTTAAAATAATACTTACTGGCGTCATTGGACACTTGAATATGGGAAATGGCCGTTCTGAAGCTGGCAATCTGTAGTATGCTGGTATCAGAAAATCACTGAACATATTTTTTTTCATAAAAAAATCACAGCCATAGAAGTGTAGTTCCACAAAACTTCGTCTATAAGTGTTTGACAAAAGTTGGTAAAAATATATGCTGTGCTGAAAATAGTGATATTAAAAATTATAACTTTTATCCAACGTTTTTTTTAGCTTCACACTGAAACCAGTCCATAGCAGTGTAGGCAGAGGAAACCTTGTGTTCTTTAGATAAATGTGATTTTGAGATTTTACATGTTACAGTGGCGGAAATCAACGCCGCTTTTTGTCTTCTTACCAAAACATAGAATATGGATATATTCGCAATGCTGCTACGCCACGTCCTCTCACATTTCACAATAATATATTTATGTATATATATAGAGTATAATCTAAGAAGACTTTCGTTGAATGATGTTGTAAACACCAAAATAGGCATATAAGAGGGAGAGGAGGCCGGTGATCCGTAAAATAAAGGCTGAAGCATTTAAATTATGGCCTTTTCACATCAGTTAAAGCAGAAGTCAAGATTTTATTACAATTTTTTTTTTATTTTAATAATAATAATATATGAAAGTAAACACAATATAATAATAATAATAATCCTTTGTTATACACCTAAGAAGCGATACACAAGAAAAAAGGAAGCCAAAAATTGTCAAAAGACGGCCTTATTGCTAAATAGCAACTCTACCAGGCAACCTTAATGCAGAGAAAATAACAAAATTGAGATTGGGGCTATGGTGTAATAATATTTGTAAAGTGTCACAATAAATGGGGGAGTTGGTTACAACTCTGCACGTACCACATAGTGCAGTTAATGCTGATGTAAGGCTTCGGTGGAAGTACTCTTTATGCTGGAGAATACTTCTGTTCAAATGTCGATTTATGCCATCCACCACGCCCGTGTGGCAGGGCTTCAAGAGGGTGGCATCAGTAAGTCCTAGCTGCCTAGGTCCTCGTCGTATCCCCTGGGCAATGCTCAATAGCGCGAGCCACACAAACAAAACCGATGGCTCAGTAGCAGAAGGTGTGGGGCGAAGGGCGAACGACCGGCGCCCTTAAACCGGTTATGACAGCACAGGGACCGTACCCGAAACAAACGGGGACCGTCTTCAGGCCATAGGTGGCATCCCCACCCGGAGACTAAGGGTGCAGCAGGCTAATCACCTGCTCATCCGAAACTCAATTCATTGTGAAGCAAAAGATGTTAAATACCGGACCGATCCCACACAAACGACCTGGCACTAAAACGTACAAAGACATATGCTTGTGCACATGGAATGTGAGAATTTTATATAGAGCAGGCGCATTTCAAATGCTGTATGATCAACTAAACCGTTATAAAGCCGACATAACTGCACTGCAAGAAATACATTGGACTGGAAATGGCTGCCTACAAAAGAAAGATTTTACGCTATACTACAGCGGACAGACCAAAAATCACATATTCCTATATGTGATTTTTGGTCTGTCCGCTGTAGTATAGCGTAGATTATAACTGGTTTTCTTGTGAGTATAAAGGTTCGAGCCCAAGTAATAGACTTTAAGGCAGTTAGTGAACGAACTTGTGTTCTGCCCTGCAGAGGGAAGTTTTTTAATTATAACATTATAAACATCCATGCCCCAACGGAGGAAAGCAAGGAGGTTATGAAAGATTTCTGGTATGACTCCTTGGAGAAAATGTACAGTTAGTGCCCTAACAGAGATATAAAAATTATCATCGGCGATACAAACGCAAAGGTGGGAAGAGAAGACATATATCAGCCAATGATTAGCGTACATAGCTTACACGAGTCAAGCAACGACCACGGCAGGAGGCTAGTTGACTTTGCCGCATTCTTAAATATGATTATAGGGAGTACTCGCTTCCCCCACAAAGCGATATATAAAGGCAAGTGGCTGTCCCCTGACGGCGTTACGACAAACCAAATAGACCACATTCTTCTCGACGGACGCCACATATCTGATCTATTAGATGTGAGGACCTTCAGAGGAGTGAACGTCAGATTATCTTGTTATGGCCAAGCTAAGAGCCAGAATAGCCGCAGGAAAGTCACATAAATTTACTTTTTACATTTTACTGTGGTTTGATTGGGAGTGTCAGAAAATTACAGAAAAGAAGAACCTTGAATACCAAAAAGTTCTGCTGAGAAAAACCCGCCGCAATAGTGAAGCATACAAAAACGCCCGAAGAGAGGAAAAGAGAGTTCACAAAAGAAAGAAGAAGATAGCCGAAAGCAATTAATTCACGGACATGGAGGAACTGCGAAAGGCTAAAGATCTAAGAAGATTCTATAGGGAAGTGAATGATGGCAGAAAGGAAATCAAACCCAGAGCAAGTGGATACCGCGTAAAGAAGGTGAGATCATTAGCGACCTGCCCAGAATTTTACAGAGATAGAATACTTCAGCGAATTACTTGGTGCTAATGGTGAAAATTCATCAATGCCCGTTGAGAATTACGAAATCACCGCTAATGACGACGCCGTAGTTGACCCACCAACGATGGAAGAAACTGTCAATGCCATAAAAGCTCTAAAAACAATAAATCACCGGGCAGTGATGGTATTCCAGGGGAACTGCTTAAGTTTGGAGGACCTAGCCTAGCCACTGTAATGCACATCCTAATAGAAAGAGTCTGGCAGGAAAAGAGCATGCCTGCGGAATGGGTTGTTGGAATAATATGCCCGTTACACAAAAAAGGGGATACTTTAGACTGCCACAACTATAGAAGCAGTCAGTCTGTTTCGAAGACTCCAACCCTTCGTGGAAGAACACCTAGGCGAATATCATAGTGTCTTTAGACCTAATAGGCCCATAAAGGGCTGTATAGCCAATGATGATCATGATGGTGTCCAAATAAATAAAAGTAAATATATACCATATTATTTACGAAAAAA
The DNA here is from genome assembly GCA_037127375.1 of Dione juno. NCBI lineage: Eukaryota > Metazoa > Arthropoda > Insecta > Lepidoptera > Nymphalidae > Dione > Dione juno. The sequence goes on along the minus strand of JAXRJS010000122.1, from coordinate 57,794 downwards.
AAAAATACATAAATAAAATAACATAAAAATATATATAATATAATACATACATACATACATACATATATATATATATATATATATATATATATATATATATATATATATATATATATATAATATATATATATATATATATATATATATATATATATATATATATATATATATATATATATATATATATATAATAACACAATATATTTGTTATTGTATATATATATACAATAACAAATATATTGTGAATAGTAAAAATAAAATGTGAAAAAGAACTTAGTGCCAGGAAGTGCTTTTTTAAACTGCGTTTAAAACTTAAATATGTAACATTTCTAACATCCAGAGGAAGGGAATTCCATAACCGACAGGTAGTTGTGGTAAAGGAGCAGCTATAAAAGGATAAGGTGTGGGAAGGTAGTTTCAATGTGAGGTTCCGTTCCGAGCGAAGATGTCAAGAATATGACCCGCGTAAAAACTCGAAACGTTCTTTAAGACGTGGAGGAGAAATTGCATTGAACAGAATACAGTAAACAAGGAGAATAAGTTTAAATATGGAGAGTTACCAAAAGTAAAAGTTACCAAAATATGATCTTACCATGTATTCGTTAGTTACCGTTTTTCGTAAATAAAATGTTATATTAACATAATGTATAGGATCATTACGACTCATCCGACGTGATGTGACTGTTAAGTTGCCAAGAAAATCATGATCGTAGAACAAAACTTTCGGACGCTCGAAGCGGAAATATTTTGTCTGAAACAAATATTTTAGTTAGTACGAACATATGGCTATCATGCTACTAGTATATATTCCGCATACAGCATGGTACATAGAGAGAATGTACTGTCAAGATCATCTGTGCTTCGCTTTTACGTATACAGACCAATTTTTTTGCACACTGCATTACATTTTTGGAGCAATACATTTTTGGAGTGTTAAATTATGGAGACACTTTTTATGATCAGAACACAGTATTATGTTAAGTCTGGTCTTTTTATATTTTATCGGCTCTACTCACTAAGAAAAACTAGGCCGTAGTAGTTGTAGATGAGATCTTTTTGTTTGGTATATTAAGCTTAGCGTGATTGATTTTGATATTTTTTTGTTCTTTATTTATGGCGTTTCGGTCGTACATTATATTAATTTATTTAATTAATTACTCTCACTTGCTTATAAGATATACTTATCTACGTTGTATGGAAAATGCAGGAGGAAGATAAAAATAACTGAGATAGAGACAAAGTCTAGCAGAAATTTAGTCTCATTATATTAAGATTCTAAAACAGCTTACGAAAATACAAACATAATTAAATTACAAGCTTAGCTCTTATTGCAGATATTATATTAAAAAATAAAATTTAAGTTTACCTTACAATAGCCTTTGTCATATACAATAATAAAGCGCTAAACACGTACATCAGAATAAATTGAAATTTGTTCATTTTAAACATGTAGTTACTGTTAAGCTAAACTGGATAGAAGGCAACTGAGAAATTATAAAATGAATTTATATACAATATGGATGATATTGTGGTACAATAACATAACTGTTATTTGATCATATCATTTTTGAGTAATTACATTTATTATATCAACAAAACATATTTGTTAATCTCAACATTTATCTGTATTTATAGTTAAACTACAGATAGGCAATAGTTTTTGCTTTTTTTTTATAATCGCCATTATTGAGGCCGTCGTGGTGCAGCGGTGCATTATACCAATTGTGAGTTTAATCCCCATTTACCATGCCCCCATTGCATTTTCTCGCACTGCTACAGAGACAGAAATATTGAAGTTCTGTACCAGTAATTTCCTCCTGACTGCCATGCTTCATGCAGCATATAGCGTGAAACTAAAGAAAAAGTTTAGATATTATAATATATAGTGCCAAAAAATTACTACTAACATGAATCTTTTTTTTAACATAAGAAAATCCTGAAAACAAACACCCGCCGGAATGACAATGACCGCAGATAATTAGTACTGTACTGCGAGGGTGACCTTTTTCGCGTTTATTCGATGTTAATTTGGCCATTTTTACTTTTCCCTTTTACTTTTCCCCTCGGTATTGGACGAGCTGGAATTATTATTTTTTACTTCCGGGACTCTTACGATCTTTCCAGTGTTAAATACTCGTTCTCGAGCGCTATAAGTCTACAGACATTCCACTCTTAGCTTTTATTTCTCGTGCAAATTGATCTAGACTTTCCACTAACAATAAATGAAATTTCTACCAGGTTCAAACGTTCTTCGACTACTTGCGCTTGTTTCAGCGCTATTTTTCCAATATTTAACGGCACTAGTGCCGGTTTAGCGCCACTTTCAAACAAAACATCCTAAACAGGTGGTGTTCTTGATGTTCGAACGCCGTCCATCTCACGACATTATGAATATTGACGCCACATCCCCAATTGGATGGGGCTGCGTGCTGAGGTACGGAGGGATTCTCCGGCCTGAGTAAGGCTAGTACCCTCTTGGTACACATGATGGTGTAAATAATGCTCTCTAGAAAATAGAATATTACTATATAATTTACTATTCTGAGTAAAGATCAAACCCACGACAATAGTGCTGACGAATATTGCCCTAAGATAGCATTTATTTGTTTTACACTCGTATATTTTTGTAATTTTCTCCTTTATTTCTCATTAAATAATAATAAAAAAAATTGTGCTGCAGACGATTACACATAAAGCTACTTAGCTAGAATTTTACAACTGGTCTATTAATGTGTACTGGTGTGAACCATGTATCTCAAAGAAGACACCACAAGAAGAAGAAGATAACGGTGTTCGAAATGTGGTGCTACCGCCGCAGGCTTCACATTAGTTGGAAGCAGAAGATGCGTATCCATGCTACAGCGTGCTAACATGCCATGCGATATACAATTTGGTTAGCTGAAGACATCAATTGAGCTTAATATGATGGGTAAAGTGAATAACAAAAGACGCGCTGGACGAAATAAACTTCTTGGTTTTATTATTCCGTGGAATAACTATTACGTCTAGCATTGGGTTTAACAATCTAGCTTCCAAACTTCACGATTGAAGAGAAGAAGAAGAATTTAGCTATTGTGATATTATATTTATACAGCACCGATATTATATTATATTTATATTTATACAGATATTATTATTATAAAGCACCTTTAAATTTATAATCAGCTAGATACCTCATAAATAAGATATATTATATAATAGATTTGGTTAAATAAATTGTACATATACGTTTACGTTTCAACATATATATATATATATATATATATATATATATATATATATATATATATATATATATATATATATATATATATATATATATATATATATATATATATATATATATAATATATATATATATATATATATATATATATTATATATATATATATATATATATATATATATATATATATATATATATATATATATATATATATATATATATATATATATATATATGTATCAATTAAAATAAATATATTATTAACTAAAGTATTCGTTTTTTCGTTTGCCAAATACGGATTCCCAATTTCGTGGTCTCTTTTAATTATTTGTTAAGGTTTTATCAGGAAAAATAATTGATAAGCTTCAAGAATATTGCGTATGATGTAGTTTAAATTAAAACATAGAAGAACAACAGATTGTATATTTATTATACAGTATGGTTTTGCTAAAGACAGATCTGGTACTATATATAACACTTGGAAAATGTCACAGCACACAATCGGAGTATTTTTTTGTATTATTTATAGCTTTTGAATGCGTACACCACGATACGTTATTGAATAGCAGCAGCATATGGAGTCCATGGCAGTACTTGTGATCACATGGTGTCGTATCATAGTAAGAGAATTTAAAAGTCATCCGGTTTTTCCTTACGAGATGGGTGTTCCAAAAAGATCGACTTTTCATTTTTGCTGTATATCTCCCTTTTAATACTTCTTTTAATTTAAATACTCTTCTGTATTACTGCTTATTTCTATATAATTTATTAATCACATTGTTAGTCCACATCTATACAATCAACTGTGCAGTCTGTATAGTTAATAAGGAATGCTATATCTAAGATTTTACTGTGTAAAATTACTTGATTGTAAACTACTCGTTCATCTATGTTCTCGGATTTACTCCAATAATTTAAATGTTAACGTTGTTTGATTTATTCTTTCAAAGAACTTAGTCTATGATTTGAAAAAAAATTATGTATTTGAAGAAAAATTATCATTTTATATGCAATATTTTATCTGTGAGAAAGGTACTCGCGTGCGGTAGATGCGTGTTCCTTGCCTATATTCCGATCCCGCAAGAATTTCTGGATAAAATTTTACACTATGTTACCCCACAAAATATTCTACCTTTTATTGAAATATCCACCAAAATTGGGTCGGTTGTTCGGCAGATTAGCCCTAAAAGCCTAATCTACGCCTGCGAGGCGTACACGCATTTGAATATCATCGACGAACTCTAATAATTAAAAATTTTAATAAAAATATAGAACCCGAGACTCTTTACTTACCTGACCAACAGATATTCGTTCGAAACCCTAAAATATTTCGACAAAAACCTGCCCCTCGTTTTACACAGGATAATGCTTTAGCTGACCTACCGATATACATTTACACAAAAAAGAAACGACTACCAGTTGCAAAGATTAGACTTAAAAGAGTACCTAATAGCGCTCGATTGTTACAGAATTATGATCCTGATATCGACCCTGACAAAAGCATAAGTATTTAGTAATTTGGAACCCGCACAAGTCATATCCTACTATCATTCTTTTGTCCAATGCGTAGATTTAGTTAAAATTCAATACAGCTTAGATTCTGTTATGTTGCAAATAATGAATACTAAGGTTGGTAAGGTTGAAAATATATTCTTAGAAATAAAACGCTTTCCCTTTTTCAAATGCATATTCAATACCTTAAAGTTAAATTAGAAACCGCTTCTCGTGTTAAAAGACTCATTGACGGATTAGTTTCAGTAATAAAAAGTATTTCTGGTAATCTCGACTATACGGACGCCATAAAGTATAAGAAAGCCATTAATTTTTAGAGCAAAATAATAATTTGCTGATTAATAAAATTAATAATTATATTAACTTCAATAAAAACTGGATGTCTTAGTTAAAAATTGAACGGATATTAATAATGAATTTGTAACTTTTATGGAATTAACTCAAATTTTCTTAATTTTGAGATAAGATAGCATAGAAAAAATTTCTAACGAATTATTTCGATTGGAAAATTTACTCGCGTTTATTCGTGCTAAAAGTAATCATTACTCCATTTTTAATTTTTGTATGTACTAGGATATTATAAGTAAATTAAATACACTTTATAAGAAAAATTAACTTTTAAATATTAGTTTCAAAGATTATTTCGATGTAATACAAGTAGGATATTATTATAGTGCTATAGATATTATTTTAGTTTACAAATTTCCGATTGTCTATCCTAAAAACTATTTTTTATATCACTTGTCCCCTGTATAAAACGTGAATTGTCAAATCCTTATCCCTCCTCAACCTCATATAGCAATTCATGAAAAAGATTTTATGTACATAGAGGCTGAATGCCCGAAGATCGGTGAATCATACTTATGTGATCATAAACTAAACTACAAACAAGAAAAACAGCTAGATTGTATAGAGCGCCTCATAACCACACAACAGCTGCAAAGTTCCTGTCAGTACACATCGATTATCCTTACTACAGAAGCAATCGAACAGTAGGACGACAGACATTATATTATCACCATTCCAGAACCAACTAAATTGGAACTATCGTGCAACCAGCAGAAATACATAAAAATACAGGGAAGCTATCTCGTAATGTTACCAGCAGGATGTTCTATACAAAGTACGCTATTTACTTTAATTAATAGCAATAATAATATAAAAGGACAAGCATTGGAAATTATTGATTTAACAAGTATTAATACAACAAAAAATAAAAATTCTGAAATAACACTGAAACTTAACTCAATAAATTTGACTGACATCCTTGAAGCAAATAGAAAAATCTCCGCACAACAACCTATTTCAAAAATATCTACAACATCTGATAGCCTTTATCATATAACAATTCCGCTATATGAAATAATTTTGACAGCAACTATAATAACTATCTTCATTATAATTGCTAAAATTCATAAGAAAATTCTTAAACGAAAAGCATCAACCGCAAGGGAAATATCGAACAAAGAAGCTGGAACCCCAGATCCAGTGGAACATATACTCCAGCACTATTCGAGATCCAAGGACACTGAATAGGTGCTATTCTTCAGGAGGGAGGTGTTACGTTCCCACACTACCCGGGAATCGCTTAGCCAGATTTCGCGTAACTTGTTTACTGCATTCCATCAAATCCAAGAATTGTAACAGCAAGAAATGTAAAACGTAGTGTCATTTTTCATTCAATGTTTTGGTTCATGTTAGTTTTAATATTAAAATAATTATTTACTCTTGTTTTCTCACATCGAGCAAGTAGTCACTATTTTAGTTAATAATTTAAATTGTAATTTTTAATAAAATATTTTAAAGATTTGGTTTTTTTTGGATCCTACGCTGCCACCGTACTTAATTCAGTGATTTTAAATTACAGGAAGTTTGTTGCTATTTTAACAATAATAATTTTATATCTCGTTATGTATGTAATTTTGAAAGTATTTATATTTTATGCATACCTACTAGCAGGGCCTGTGACTCCGTTCAATTGGAACATAATTTTTCTTTCTTTTGCTTCGTTGCTTATTTCCGCGTTCGAAGCTCTAGTACCATATCACTATTAGATATGTGTTTTAGAGTTATTTACTGACACACTTCCAAAACATCTAAACATCTCATCTCTTGTGAACTGTCAATGTGATTTCAATAGATAGTGACTTAATCTTATGTAGTAAATAACTAAGAAGAAGAGGGTTTGATTCCTACTCTAGGGGAGAATGATTTTTTTTCACATTGGTAACAAGACAAAGCACGGTGTTGGGTTCCGCCACTCAACACACCATGTCTTAAAATTAGGCAGTGCACGAGAAACGGAGTGTCTTAACATTAGGTTCTCCTGTCACTCCCTCTCACTACTGCTATATGCGGGAATTTATAAATAATCATTCCATCAAAGCATTAATAAATAATCATGCAGTTCAAGCAGGTAAAGCCGCAGGCAGGTTGCTAGTCTAAGCTAATATTATAAAGTAGCAACATTTGTGTTTTTGTATGTATGTTTGTAATGTTTTGACACAAAAACTACTGGACTGATTACAAAAATTCTTAAACCAATAGACAGCTAGATTTTTACTGGGCGACATGGAAAAAAAGAGGGATCTCTAATAAAATGCAATAATATAAATCATCAAAATCTATCATCGCTTGCGCTGTGAAATTATTGATGATAGAACAAAAAAAAATCTACAATATTCACCTTGCTGCAGGCGGGAAGCGCTGTTTAGTTAAACCAGTTGAAAAATAATATAAAAAAAAATTAATAAATTAAAATTTCTTATTCTATTTCTAAAATAATATCCTTAGAATAAAATCCAGCTAAAAAAGGAATTCCACATAAGGCTAAATTTGAAATATCTATACATAAAGAAGTTATTGGAACATAAAATCTATGGTATTCCATATATATATGGAATTGGTTACTCATGTATAGATATGGATATCATTTTTTTTTATTATCAGAACAAAATATGCTAGTTAGAGTTACATTATATTTTAGCATTGCGTTGCTAAATTGGCGGTTCCTTTAACATATATACGGTATTTTTTTAAATGTCTTATAATGTTGAATTTTATTTTTTTTATGTGCAACTTGGACTCTTTAACTTCTTTGGCTTGGACTTTATGATCCTTGCCACCCTACGGACTACTGCCCTTTTTCATTGAGGTTCATGAGATTGTATTCCACATGTTAGATTTTTACATGAAAACGAAAACTGCTCATTATTCTTATTCTTCCTAGTTGCGGCTTTGCGGGGCTGTGCTGGTGATACTGAGCTAGGCTCAGCTCAGTATCACCATTGCTGTTCTATTGTGATCTCGGCACACTACAGTTCACAGTCAAGACTTTGATTTCTGCAAAGAATTGCAGTATTATCTTTTCGGTCTTGACGAGGTCGGAGAATCCCTTCGTGCTACGGCGCGCAGCCCCATCGAATCTGGGGGGAGCACTAGTTACCAGTATGTCTCGGGGAAAAGGCCCAGGAAGGGCGGAGTCGAGGAAATGCCTGCGAAAGGCGGAGAGTCAATTGTTCCCGAGGTGGTTGAAGTTTGGTGGTTGAAGTTCACGGGGGGAATTACCTCAAGAATACTGAGGTATTTTGAAACCAGCCGTGGTCGTCTTAGAGAGATGTGACTATGGAGAGGGGACGACTAGGTGTAGTGATCACCATACGAGGCGAGAGTCTAGTTCCTTAGATAAAAAGTTCTGGGGTGTGGCTTCAGACACGGAGAGCCATGCGTCGGTAGGGTCACAGGGATCGGGGGCGAGGATTACTTATTTGAAAGACCGAAGAAAGCGGCCCCGGAAGCCAAGTGACGAGTCAAGTTCATCCGGCAATGGTGAGCTTGAAAAGCCAGCAAAGAAAGTTCCTGCCACCAAGAGAGGCAGAAGACAGTTACCATCATCTGGCCATGGAGATGGTCTGGCTAAAGCCAAAACAGCACTTGAGGCCCGGAAAGAAGAGGCTCAGATCAGAGTGACAGAAGAACTGTTAGAGGAGGTACTGGATGTTCGCAGCAGAGCTAACTCACGTCTTTCGGTTGTCCGGATGTCCTTATTATCGGAAGTTGAACCGGAGAAGACAAGCCTGACGTCTGACCTTAAGGGTTAGGTTGCTGATAGTCTGGCCATTATACAAAGAGTCGCTACCAGGTCAGGCAACCTCAAGGGCACATTTGTAAAAGCTTTGAAGGAGGCAACCAGAGCAATCGCGATTGCTGTTGATGCTATGGTTCAGCGCACAGCGACCGAAAAAGTGGCCCTGTTGCGCGCCCACAATGCTCGCCTGCAAAATGAACTAAGTGACATGCGTAAGGAAATTGATAATCTGCGTAAGGAGATCAATCTGAGACCACAACGAATGCATCATCTTAGGCCCCGGAGGAGTTGATGCGAAGCATTATGTTGCAAGTTGGCACCGTGATGAACACCCGTCTGGAGGCTATTGAGGAGAGACTCTTGCCCGCGAAAAACATACGTCCACCGCTAGCGTCACAAAAAGTGCCTGCTGCAGCTACTTCAACATCATTGGCGGAGAATAAAAGGGTCACAACGCTCATGGCTCCTGCTAACAGTGCCCCAACGAAAGGTCAGAAGACTAAGCAAGGCAAGAATAAAAGTAAGAGCATAAAAGAAGGAACTGCCCATGTAGTGGAATGCTCTCTACCACGGCCTATGACACCTGTCCCAACTGATATGTCTGAGGGCTGGAGCGTAGTCACAAAAAAAAGTGTCAAGAAGAACGCAGCTACTCAACACCAGCCGAGAAAAAAGAAGTCGCATCTGAAGACGAAGAAAACTCCAAAGCTTCGGTCACCTCGTTCGGCTGCGATAGTGCTAAAGCTACAACCTACTGCCACCGAGAATAATGTCACCTATTCTCAAGAGCGTACCCAGTTTAAAGAAAAAGTGAACCTTGCGGACTTGGGTATCAATGATGTGAGGTTCAAAGTTGCCTCAACGGGTAGTAGAATACTGGAGCTACCGGGTGCCAATAGTAGTGACAAGGCGGACGCCTAGCACAGAAATTGCGTGGAGTTATAGACGACAATGTTGTCAGCCGGTCGAGGCCCATTATGTGTGTGGAAATGCGTATTTGTAGCCGCGATGATTCGGTAACACCGGAGGAGGTGGCTGCTGCAGTAAGCCGAGTAGGTGATTGCAAGACTGAAGCTGTCAAAGTGGGGAATATTCATCAAAATCGGAGTGGTCTAGGTACCGCGTGGGTGTGCTGTCCAGTTCAGTCAGCGAAGAAAGTCAGCAGCAGCGGCTATTGGTTGGTTTTGTCTCTGCGCGGGTCCAGTTCCTTCAGCCACGAGTGCAAAGATGTTTTCGTTGCCATGAAGTGGGGCACGTGTCAGCGAAGTGTAAATGTGAAACAGACCGAAGTGGCCACTGCTTTCGATGCGGATCACCTGGGCACAAAAAAAACCAGTACACGGTTGAACCACACTGTCCAGTTTGTGAAGCTGCATACAGCCTTTCAGGACATATGGTGGAAAGTACAACCTGCACCCAACTTTCAGTTCGGACAAAAGGGAAAAGTAAAGGTGTTGCAAGACCAGTAGGATAAGCTCCAGCTAAATCTCCTACCAGGGGCGAGGGTGTGCAGCACATGGAGAAATAATAATGGCACTCCAAGTACTGCAGACAAACATCAACCAATGGCACAATGGTGCCAGAGCCCAAAATCTATTGATCCAAAGCCTGGCGCAGTGGTCAACTCACGTGGTGGTTATTGCGGAGCCATACAGCGTCCTCTCGAGAGACAACTGGGTCGCAGACAACACCAGAATGGTAGCCGTTATCACCCAGGTAGCTGCGGGTTTCCCTCCTTTCAAACAAATCGAGAAAGGTACGGAATATGTCGTGCATTTGTCGGCGACCTAGTTGTAGTCGGCGTCTACTTTTCCCCGAACCGCATTTTTGTGGATTTCGAGGAGTTCCTCATCCGTTTAAGGGAGCTGATAGACCGACATCGTCCGGCGGAGGTGCTGATCGCGGGGGACTTTAACGCTAGGTCAAGCGTATGGGACTCTGCAATGACAACTGCACGTGGTGCGACGCTTACTGAGTGGGTAGTTGCTTCCGATTTGTCTGTCCTCAATCAGGGGACGACAAATACGTGCGTGCGATATCTGGGGGGGTCCATCGTGGATGTAACATTCGTGACCCCGGCCGTAGCGCGTCGCATTCGGGGTTGGCGAGTGCGGGATGACGTAGAGACTCTCTCGGACCACCACTTTCTTACATCACTTTCGAGATCTCTACATATCCAGCGGTGCACTCAACACCTGGTCGAACTTCGTATGAGTACGGACCGCGGTGGCAACGACCAAATGATTGCTGGGATAGACAGGGATCCGTTTGGGACGCCGTACCGTATGGAGCGCGGCAAGCTCCGGGCGTGGGCTCCCCCCTTGACGCAGACACTCCGACCGGGCGTTATCCGAGTTTACACCGCCAACTATGGTCCGGCCTGCAGCGCGAGATGAGGAGGAAGAAAGTGTCGCGCCACCGGTGGAGGAGGAGGAGCTCGAAGAAGCTTTACGCCGATCTCGGCACAAGACCACCGTCCATGGCTTGGATGGCGTTCCCGGCCGGGCGTTAACTCTAGCCCTGAACACCCTGGGGCCTAGAGTGCGAGGGCTATTCTCTGCCTGTCTGGCTCAAGCCATAATTCCACAGCGGTGGAAGGCAGGCTAGTCCTCTTCAAGAAGGAGGGTCGCCCGGTGGATTCAGCCTCCGCCTACAGGCCCATTGTGCTCTTGAGCGAGATCGCCAAGCTCTTCGAGTGTGTTGTAGCCAGAAGGCTACAACACGATTTGGAGGGACAGGTCCGGATCTCACGGACCTACAGTATGTCTTCCGCAAAGGGCGGTCAACAGTAGATGCCATATTCGAGGTGAAGTCCTTTGCGCATGATACAGTTGCCAGGGGCGAAGGGGTTGTGGCGGTGTCTTTAGACATCGCCAACACCTTCAACTCCTTGCCCTGGCCTTGCATTAAGGAGGCACTTTTATATCACCAGGTGTCTCCATACCTGCGCAGCGTCATTGGGGCTTACCTTTCCGGGAGGTCGGTGACCTTTCCTGCTCCAGGAGGAGGTTGGGAGGAGTCCGGGGTGTCGGCCGGTGTTCCACAAGGATCGGTTCTGTGTCCGATCCTCTGGAACATCAGATACGACTGCGAGGCAGCACCCTCAGGGGGTTAAGGGTCCTCTGTTACGCCGATGACACGGTGGTCTTGGCACAGCAGAGGACCTATCGGGAGGCGGCGGTTCCTCGCGACGGCGGAGTGGCCGAGGTCGTCAACCGCATTACGCGGCTTGGTTTGGAAGTCGCCTTGAACATATGCCACACCTGATGCTACCTGCTATATGTGACCCAATATACTACATATATATATATATTATATATATATATATATATATATTATATATATATATATATATATATAATATATATATATATATATATATATATATATATATATATATATATATATATATATATATATATATATATATATATATATATATATATATATATATATATATATATATATATATATATATATATATATATATATATATATATATATATATATATATATATATATATATATATATATATATAAGCAGGTTAGGCAGAGGGAACCTCTATTCACTCCGTTCGCCACATACTGCCCAAATTTCGAGAAATTGCATAGCTTTCGCTTTCATAGAAAAAAACTAATTGAAAATAAAAAAAGAATTTACTTGTATGTTGCAGAAGCTCAGTAGTTAGCTTAAATTTTATCTTTTCCACTTCTATGTTTGCCAATTCTACCAGTAATGCGGGAAAGCAAGGCAATGTAATACTCATTATACTATCGAATATATAAAGACTGTCCGCCTGTAATAAGAATAGAAAAGCAATAAAAGGATGATAAAGTAATTAAAAAAAATCGACTATACATTTATGCTAGTTATAGAGTTATTTAACAAAAGTTAAAAAGTTTAAAATTATATTTTAATTACTTTAAAATATAGAAAATTGAAGACCAAGTAAAAATATTACTGATACTTTACTATAATTGTTATCTGCTTAAAATCCGTTATTTCTAAAGTCGGTTTGAATCTGGGTATTATTTTAATATCATTTTATTAGCTTTAGTTCGGTGTATTTAGCTGGTATTTTTATAAAAGTTACAATGTACTGAAACTACCGATGCATAGTGCACCTACATATAAGAAAAGGCAACAATATTTAACGTAAAGATGCCTAAATTGAATTATTTTTTGTAGACTATTTCAATAAATTCCTCAGGGCTATTACTTCTACAACAGAAATCAAATATTTTTAATTATTACACAATAAAACTTACTTTGTGATTAGAATACTTTAAACTATCAAGAACTATGGTGAAAATTCTGACAAGTAAGTGTAGTAGGCTGACTAATACCTGAAATTAAAATTAAATACATTGACATTGATATAAATGCAAACAAGTGTTTATTTTGAAATCTTCTTCTTTTTTTCTTATGTTATAGCGTTCTGGGTGTTCCAGTTGAGCACAACTAATTTTATATACGCCAATATCACCATGTATGAAGAACATACGAAGGAGATTGTACGACAAATGGTTGGTTTATCTGTATTTATTAAGACTAGAGATAAGTAATTGGTGAAATCTCTTAATATTTGCCTACACAACGGTGAAAGATAAGCAAAGATTAACAGACTCCCAGAAGTTGATGTAATCAAGTTTTTCTTTCTCCTAATTAATTTCCAAAATTTATTATAATTATAATAACTCGAAAGAAAGATTATCCAATGCAATCAACAGAGTAAGCGTACTCAGCCCAATTGGCTTTATTAAATTAAATTTTAGTATCAGGCGAAGATTATATTTTGAAGGAATTCTATTATAAATCGACAAGAGAATTGAGAAATGATCACTACCAGAAGAGGAAGAGATGATAGGAAAATATCAATAGCTGTCCTACGATTAGGATTAACCCTACAAATCGGTGAGCCACTATATAAATATATATATATAATATATATATATATATATATATATATATATATATATATATATATATATATATATATATATATATATTTATATATATATATATATATATATATATATATATATATTATATATATAATATATATATATATATATATATATATATATATATATTATATATATATATATATATATATATATATATATATATATATATATATATATATATATATATATATATTATATATATATATATATATATATATATATATATATATATATATATATATATTATATATATATATATATATATATATATATATATATATATATACATCTTCAATTTTCTATATTTTAAAGTAATTAAAATATAATTTTAAACTTTTTAACTTTTATTAAATAACCATAACTAATCCGTTGTTTGCCTTGTCTATCGAAAAATTGGTATTTAAATGACTTTTTTGCAAAATCGGTGATTTCTGAATTAACAGCGTTACTATTTATTAGTGACCATCCTTAAATAATGGAAGTAAACTGTAATATTACTACATTGATAAAAAAGATATTTTTTTGAATTTAACTGATAAACTTTTATCGTCAAGACAAGCAACGATGACGAAAGGTGATTACGCGTTACGCGCCTTTCGTAAAGGCATATTTTTTTCTTTATTATTATAATTAATCGGTTAAATAAAACAATAAGTACATTTTTGAAATATAAGTACCTTTTTTGAAATATAATATTTTTAATGATTTCAATTAATGTGCTGAGTGCACAATCTGGAAAAATAATAGGAGTATTTTCTATGCCATCGATTAGCCATCAAGTGGTTTTTAGAAAGCTCAGCCAAGAGCTTGCAAAGAGAGGTCACGATTTTACAGTGATCACTTCAGATCCAACATATCCTAGTGGTAAAGCTCCCTCGAATTACAGGGAAATAAATGTACGAAACGTGTCTTAAACAACTTTACAAAAGAACTTTCAAGCCAATTATAAAGTTGATCAAGATGTCCAAACTTGTTCAGAGATACGAGAGGGATCTTTGATATTGTCTGCTCCTCTACCAGCTCAACTATAGACTGCAGAAGTTAAAGAGTTGTTGTCTCAGGACTAATATACATTTGACTTGATTCTAATTGAAGCTGTCATGCATCCAGCTATAGCGTTTTCTTATATTTTTCATGCACCAGTCATTCTGGTTAGCTCGATGGGGGCTTTTTTCAACAACCATGACCGTCTTGGATCTCCAACACAACCAATCCTTTATCCTTCATTTATTCACAGAAAAATGTATAATTCAAATATTTGGAAAAAATTTAACAATTTGTACTATCATTATTGTTATAAATATGTTGTTTATTCAAATGAGGATTATGAAAATAAGCTTTTGCCAAAATATTTGGGACACGAAACTCTTCCATTAACTGAGTTATATAATAATGTCCATATGTTATTTATAAATCTTAATTCTATTTGGGCTGACAACCAACCAATATCTCCAAGTGTTGTTTATATGGGAGGCATTCATCAGCTACCAGAAAGGAATTACCAAAGGTACAAAAATAGCAAATTATTACAAATATATTTTAAATAAACCGAAAGTTTATGTTGTTAAATTTGTTCCATAAATATTTAGATAGATAATCTTATTAAATGTGAGGTTAAACATTATTTGACTAACCCTTTAATACGAACTTAATAATCTTGAAAGTATATATATTTTAAATCTATATAGATTAAAGTAATTAAATTATTTTTTAACATAATTTCCATTTTTGGGATCTTAAGAAATATTTAGATACAACGAAAAGAGGTGTCATATATTTGAGTTTTGGATGCAACATACTACCACAAATGCTGTCTTCTGATAAATTACAAATTATGGTAAAAGTTATTCTAATCTTCCTCTGTATCGATGTTGTGTGTATGGAAAGGAACACGATGAACTTCTTGAAAAAGATGACAATAACAGAATTCTAAAGGTATCAACAATCAGATTTGCGAGCGAGTTTCTCAGATTTTAAATGAAACTCTTTAACAGGATTTATTTTTATTAAGATCACCGCGACCCAAGACCAAATTCAATCTTAGGAGACAGTTTATTTTGACAGTGATTTAGTAAATGAACATAAATTAAGACTCTCGGCTTACCTTCGAGAATACAGGATCGATAATACTGATGAAGGTAAGCACATAAGAAGGCGGGAGAGTATGAGAGAGTCCAGAACAGTCGCGTGTACATAAGGTTTGGACGTTCGGTCTCTCAGGCTATACCGTTTGGGATAAACTGTGACAATAATAATAATAATAATAATTTAAGAATATATATATTATATATGAGCTAACTTTACTAAATATAATACATTATAATACCTATAATATGGTGAATTATATACTATGTGATATATAGCTTGTATATATATAATATATAGTCAACTTGGATTCTTTAACTTCTTTGGCTTGGACTTTATGATCCTTGCTACCCTACGGACTACTGCCCTTTTTCATTGAGTTTCATGAGATTGTATTCCACATGTTAGATTTTTACATGAAAACGAAAACTGCTCATTATTCTTATTCTTCCTAGTTGCGGCTTTGCGGGGCTGTGCTGGTGATACTGAGCTGGGCTCAGCTCAGTATCACCATTGCTGTTCTATTGTGATCTCGGCACACTACAGTTCACAGTCAAGACTTTGATTTCTGCAAAGAATTGCAGAACTAACATCCGTATAATATTCTTGGATTAAATAATATACTTTCCCTAATAATATGTTTAAAATGTCCAAAGGGTGAGTCTGTAAGTGTTTGTGGAATTTTGTTATACATGGGTATACCTTGGGACGAAAATACTGACCCGCTTCAGAAAGTTGGGATCACGTTTCCATTGCTATTCATATAATGTATTTCTACTACGGTTCATACGGCTTATACGGTTCATACAGTTGCCCAGTCACAAAAACTCATTTTAAAAATTTTACATGATATTTTCTCTTTTTAAATACTGTGTTAAATTACTTATTAGGATTTTCTACACAATTTTCTATTTTAGATATTTTGTGCATTACGTTTTCACTAAATGTATTTAATCTAAAGGTAGTACCTGGCCTACAGTACATCAGTGGCGGCAGAGCTTTATTATCCCTATTTACAAAGGAAGGGGCAGTGTTCAAGATTGCGGTAGTTACAGGGGCATTAAGATTATGAGCCACACCATGAAGTTCTTCGAGCGCATGATCGGTCTCAGGATGCGCCGAGAGTGTACTGTCTCTGAGTCTCAGTATGGGTTCCAGCCAGGATCTCGCACTATGGATGCCATTTTTGCCCTCAGAACTTTAATGGAATCTTACAAGTGTTTACTTTGGATCCCTCACTGGTATTTAGAGATAGAAATTAAGCAAAATGTACAGAAAAGAGGAGGAATTTTTAAACGTTCCATGGATTCATGCTACAAGTGCATTTGATTTGATTCACATGAGACTCCTGCTCCTAGGGCTTCCTTTAAGTACATTAATTCTCACCTCCACTCTTTCTCCATGAGAGGATGTTCTCTCCCTACCTAACCAAATCTTACTGATGTAAGATTTCTGTGAGTTCCAAATATTCTAAAATTGTTATGTTCTAGAAATTCTTCTTGTCCCTCATCGATCCCTCAATGCTGAGGATCGCGACCACATGATAGTATCCTCCATTCTGTACGTACAGTGGACTGCTCGATACAGGCTTCCACCTGCCGCACTCTTGATAGCGCCTGACCATCTTGTTGGCGCCTTGCCCCGGGCACGTCTACCCTCAACTTCACCCAAAATTATTTTCCTCTCCAGCTCATGTTTTGGCGATCACATGATGTGTCCGAAGAAGCCCAAAATACGTTCATGGCAGATGGTGAAAAGCCAATTCGTGATCTTTAACTCACTTCGAATCGACACATTGGTTCTCCTGGCGGTCAATGGAATCTGAAGTAATCTTCTCCAACACCACATCTCAAATGCATAGATTTTGCTGCTATCACGACTCTTTATCGTTCAAGTTTCAGCACCGTATAAAAATATGGAAAATACGAGTACATGGACTATCCTTACTTTCGTACTACGCCGAACGCCGCGATTTTTTCAAATTTGACGAGATTTGACATAGCACTTTTGGCCTTTCCGGATCTTAGATTGTGGATTTCCTCCGTACAGCTACCATCCCTAGTGATTAGCGATCCAAGGTACACAAATTCACTGACCTGGTATCTATCGAGTGCAACAGTTTGAGGGAGGATTTGAGCTCGACCTACCACCATTATTTTGGTCTTGGCACGATTGATCTTAAGACCAAAGCACTTTCCATTTCGATCGTCCTTAAAAGATGTGCCATCTCCCACTCACTAGATGCAACTATCGTCGTATCATCTGCGTACCTCAGATTCGTAACCTTCGGACCACCCACTGTAACGCCACCACTTCAGAACAGAAGAAAAGAAGAATACAGACAGACAATTTATTTTTCAATTATGCTTTACTATTGTTACATTGGTACATACTCTACTATTGTTGTTACATCCCATTATATTATTTTTTCGTAAAAATATTCAATGTGCACATTGTTTTTACTATTTTATTAAAATAAGAAGTGGTCGGCGTTTTTTTAAAGTAACAAATAAACACATATACACTGTAAGTTTCTCTTTTCATCTGCACGATATCCTCCATCGATGGTTGTTGACCTCACGACCGATTTGTACGGGACGCGTGATTCGCTTCGCGCGCGAACGCTTGGACTAACTTACTAAGTTTAATTTATAAAAGTTATTAAATAAAATAATCATGTTTAATTCTCAATATACAGTTTTAGTTTAAATTTCAGGCAATCTAAACGTTCATTAAGTACACTTATAGTGCCATTCAAATAAAATATGATAAACATGAAGCGTAACTGGAACAGCATTAAAAAATTATACCACATGAAGTAAATAACTTGAGTTATGAAAATTGGTGCTGAAAAATAATTAAACAATTCTAATTCTACAAATTGTACATTGTGCCAAACCAGTCATTAGGCGGAACTCAATGCCTCGCTTTGTCATATGAAATTGTTGAAATAATGTAATCAACCCTTTGCAAAATTTTATTAGAGTCGCCAACAATAGTAATTATTTCTTAAAAAAAGACATTTAATTGAATCTAAAACACTCACTATATTTATTGGAAGTTAACATTTCTCTAATGCCCTGATATATATAGATAGATCCAACTATATATATTACAGACAATGACAGTCCCACAAGCAAATTCGTAAATTTCACTTTGATGTTCGTAAATATGCTATTCAACTCCTTGTTCAGCTGCAAACAGATAGAGAACGCCGAGCTTCATTTATGTATGGAGAAGTTAATTATATAACTATGCATACTTAAGTTGGCCCATTGTTGTTGGCGTTTTGTCTAACCAGTCAGAGGAAACTATATTTATAATTAGCTTCTTTAATTTTAATTTTATTAGATTTTTGACAATATTTTTTTCTTATAGAACTTTTAGTTTTACTAGATTTACACGTTTTAGGCTTTTGCAGTACAGAAATATATCTGATCTGGATAACGAAATACCAATATCCTCAGGTATTTTATACTATTTCTCATACGTGTCCGTTATAATGACCTAACTAGGAGCTTAATCCAATTGACATAGGCTTTTGTGTGGATTTTTTAGACAAACCTCCTTCACAAATCCCATTGAACGTTTGCTGGTTGTGTTGTTTCTCTTTATTCTTGCTTGTCATATATAATTTCTAATACTTGGTCATGATACCGCGAGTATTGTATTGCGCAATTGCTTTACACGATCTTACCGAATCCCTTTTCATCTTAGAGCATCGGATACAGAATTCTCTTATACTTAACCGCTCGTTTAGCATTTCTTAGGTCATTATGTATCCTTTACTTATGGTCCTCATCTTGCTGAAGAAAAGATTTGATTATGCCAATATCTAAATTTTTTTTCCTTATCGTATTATAAATTGTTTGTGTTATATATATATATATATATATAATATATATATATATATATATATATATATATATATATATATATATATATATATATATATATATATATATATATATATATATCTATATATATATATATATATATATATATAATAAATAATAAATAAATAAATCATTTATTTAAACAAGTTTTTTTACAATCCACTAGTGATTGGAGCCTCCTTTTAAGCATGATATTGCCTGTACCAGGAGACTCCGCTCTTCCATTACCATAAAAATAACAGAAACCTTAATCTTAGATCTATATATATGTAGATTATTAAATACTTTTTTTTTACAATTTGATATACTATTTATTTATTCTAGGTTATTTTATTTACTGTTCTTAACAAAACAAATCATGTGTAGGTGTGTGTATTATAGAGTAATTGTGGATATGTATAATTAAGGCTTAAAATGCTGAAGAAGCGCTTCAGTTTCCTCATAACCTAGTGGTGCCAGCCATTCTTTCACCTTTTTCGTACATTCATAATATAGCATGGGGTATAAAGTTATTATTTTATTTATTTTATTATACAAGAAACAAGACCGTGACTCATACTGAATGCTAGCAAATAGGGTTTTAGTTCCTGAGGTATGGGCAATTATATAATTTCTTCTATTATTTAATAAATGTTGATCATAGCGTAAAGATTTGTGTTTTTTCAAAACTGTATATATAAATGTATTATTTCTGAAAATATTACGATAGATTTCCTAACGGAAAATATGTTAGAAATGTTTTGGATTATTGTCAGAGGAATTATATATATATTGTCGCGATAGTGATATTGGTAGAGTTGTGTCATCAAATTCGAGTGAAGGTAATTATTTAATTATTAAATTTCCATATACTAAAAGAAAAGGTTAAAAACTATAAACCACGTATTTATTTTTGTATTCTCTTTATTCCACAATCTTGGTAAAAATATCACATCATGAACATGTGTGCAAATTAAGGGGCATACCTAGTGTTAAATTTTCAAAAAATTGATCTTTTTTCATATTTCGATAGGTTATTATATATACCTTTAAAAATAACATACTAAAATTTTAAATCGATATCTTAAATAGTTTTTGAGTTACAGCCATTGAAAAGAGTAGCCGCTCGGCAGTTAGGTTAGTTCTATTGTGAGCCTCCAGGTATACAAAAATATTTAAATATAATTATTTCGATATATTTTTCGTTTACTGACACGTCACGTCGAAGCCATTTAATTATATTCTGACCGTTGTATCGAGTACTTCGTAAGCGCATTTTTTTAATTTAAAAGGAGTAAACAATCTTCCTATTTAGATCAAAAGGGAACTCACGATGTTCCCAGATACCGATCAAAAACAAAAAACGAAAATTTACTGGAAACCAACATACATTTGAGCTGTCTACGGCAAATACAAGTACGTCCGCAGAGAAACTAATAATAATGATGAGAATATTGTGATTGACCCATCCCATGGATATTGTATTCTACAGTTTGTCTCAGTTTTTAGTGCAATCAGCAATTTAGTGATGTGCAAAACTTGTCAAAAGGAAATTACTTTTAATCAAGCAAGTTCAAGAGGCCTGGGGCTTAAAATAGCTGTCATTTGTGAAAGTGGTAATTCGTACATTAATTCTGGACCAATGATCGATAATGCATTTGAAACAAATATAGGACTTGTTGCTGTGTTGAATGAAGCAATCTGGGCTACGTTTTATCATTTGTGTTCAACTGATGAGAAACCAAACCATGATAATTGTCCAGAAGGCGGAGAAAGTTGGTGCGCTTATCGCCGCGCGGAAGCTGAAGGAATGTTGAGTAAGTTTAAGCACGATTTCCTTTCACTGGATCCAGAAGTTGAAAAAGCTCTAAAGCCTATATATGACGACTTATCTCGATACGAATTGCTTGATAGATGCAAAGGTAGTAATACTCAAAACAATAATGAAAGTTACAACGGTTTACTTTGGCACTTTTCACCAAAGCACCTTCATAATGGATTGAAAACTATCGAATTAGCAAATGTTTTTGCAACTTCAATATTCAATAACGGTTACTTCTCAATTTTAAAGATATTTAATGTAATGGGAATAAAAGTTAGACCTGCAGCAAGAGATTATACAGCTTTTAAGGACGAGACGAGACTACGAATCGCTGCCAACGGGCTTCTTCAAAAGAGGGTCGATCATCTCGAAGAAAAGCTTCTTCAGCTCAACAAGCCCTTTTTGAGGAAAAGGAAGGTGAATTATTTTACATCTTCTCTATAGTTTTTGATCTGATCAAAAATCGGATTTTGGTAGGTCAAGAACGACCTAAATTTTGGGTAAAATTTAGTCATTTTTTCATTTTTTTTTCGCCCGAGGGTCATCGTACAGACAATATGTTTTTGTTTGACGAGAATGTTTTTTTTAGGTTTTATCAACGGAGAAGGCTGCAATCACCTTTTTTTTTGGTGCCACCGGAGATCACGTGTTATTTTTAAAATATTTAATATATTATTATAAAATTTTAAAACGATTATTAACTAGTTTTTTTTAATTCCCAAAAATTGCCTTTTTTGGCTGTCACACTAGGTATGCCCCTTAATAAGTAAATTGGACGACAAGAAACAAACAACTAAAATAATATTAAAATTTTCCTTAAACATATAATTTTATAGTTATATACAGTAAAAATTAATATAATATTTCTTGATGTCGATTATGATAATAACCGTAAGAAAATAATAATAACAATTACATATATGCATACTTTATGCATATTAATAATTTGAAGGTACGAACGATGTGTGTGAGCTTGGAATTTGTAATTTTTTATATTTCTGACGTTATGTAGACATTTATTTACTTTTTATGCTTAGATTAAGTTGCAAATAGTGTTTGGTTTCCTTAGATTTGGATATCTCTCTTAAATAGATGTCGAGTAGTAATTAGAATAATATATAACTATTATTAACTTCACGCATATAGCATATATTGCAAGTTGAGTGACGGGACTCCACGCCGCTTACAAAAGCAAGGAAGGTGAAAAAAATTCATGCTCCTGAGTGGAAATTGAACCCGCATCTGTCGCGTTTACATTCAAACACGATACGATCGCCTCATTTGTAACTATTATAATAATTACTTGATTCCTTTTTAGTAGTATACTGAAATAAAATATATTTTGTTACAGCTTGGAACAACTTAGATTACGATCAGCGATCTATTACGTATTTCTAAAAATATAGAGCTTAGAGAAGAATTGTATAACTTGTCTCGTCTGCTATTGGTTAATAAGCCTTGTATGTATTCTCTGCTCTTGGAATGTTTACTTTTACAAGGCAACAATTGGTATTTGTAAGTTACAATTTATTCTTGCATAACTTTATAAGTCAGCAGAATTATTTAAAAAATATTTCAGCTTCTCGCTTCTGTATTTATTATTCCGCGAATTTCAGATATTGTGTATTAAGTGGCTGCCGAAGAGATTACATCTGCACAGAATTTAATTTTTTTCTAACATTGTTCTTCCGTAATATACGTTTAACAGCCGTATAGCAGCATCGGCACTAGCACTGAATTGTGTAAAGCCAAATAAATATGAGCTTCGCTGACGCCGTCCCACTGGCACTGGCAGCAATATGCCTTTCCTCATGTACTTTGTATCAGTCTTCTATATGTTACATATTTTATAAGACTTAATGTCACTACATTCACTTTTTAAATATTTTCCATCTACACTTATCAAGCATTCTGATCTGAAGAACGGATTATTTATTTGTTTTCAAATATCTTCTTATATTATATTCAGAACCTTTGTCTTACTCATAATCAGACAAGGACCATTATTTTAACATCTATCCTTCAGAGTGTTGATCAATGCCTACAACTTGCTCTTGCATAGACTTTACCACCTAAGCTGTCTGTTTGACATTACACAAAGGCACAAAGACTGCGCCTCGCCATTAGTCTAGGATTTCCCTTTCCAGTAATCTTTACTTTCCCTGATTTTTCACTATTCATCTTTATCAGTGCTGTCATTTTGTGCTTTTGCAACTTCTACTGTTTCTTTTTCATCTCTCCCAAACTTTCATCCCTATTCGAGGCCTTACATGATACTGCCATTTTTCTTCCTTCGTTAAATATACATATATTTAACAAAAAATATGCCTAAAACATAGTTTTATTAAATTACATCACTTTTCAGGTATGCGGTGCGGTCATCGCGTTCATGGCTATTACCGTTCAATTTAATCTACGAGATCAAATTGGAATTAAATCAACGAATTAACATGTACCTTAGTTGCGACAATATGGCAGTTTCCGTCAAATTCTTTATCCATATTTATTGGTAGTCTTCAAAAAATGCTTTCTAAAATACTTATTTTCAGTATTATGATATTTTTGTTAAACGTGTGTTTAAGATATTAAATTTGGTAAGGTAGTGTAAGTCGTGTATATAATAAATGATAAGGCGAACAAATAATACCCGTGACCACATACTACTGCAAAACTGCGGGTTTCAAAAAAGTGATAATACACGCGATTAATCCGTTTAAACTGTTTTATTTAATATGTATAAACATCGCGAAACCAAAAAACTTATTGTAATATTAGACATTGTTTCTGTGTTTTATTGATTTATATTTGAAGGTAACTTTAAACATATAGCATATAACTGTGCATTATATTTGTAAGTGCCAAGTATTTTCAGTAAAAAACAATTTTTGATTTCGTAATTTTCTTTTCTTGCTTGTATTTCATGTAAATCGTTGTATAATTGATTCGAATATGCAAAACTTGTAAAGCATATAATAACGATTCAGTGTGTCATATCAAAGTAAAATTGTCATAGAATAAATAAATGCCTCTGATATACAGATAAAAAATCTATAAAAAATTGATATCTATCTTGAATTTTAGTTTGTATATATACAAAGTATTGTAATAATATACCTGCAAGCGAGTTTGTATTGTTGAAGTACAGAACTTACGTATATTTGAAAAAATTTATTGAATTGAATTGAAACTTGCCGTCGCATGCACACGTTTTGTATGCAATGAACTGCACAAATAAGTCTGTAATGGTTTTCTTTTTCGTGATATATCTATAAATTTCCAAATATCGCATTTGTTTCTTAGTTTGTCCTAACTTAATACCAAGTTTCATAACTTGACTTAGAAGTTTGAATGTTTTTCTGTGCTCCAAGGGATCATAGATTCTGGATATTTGATAATAATTTAAAGGAACAAGAAGTAACACTGACAACGCTCAGTTTATCTAGATATCTTATGATAGTGCCCATAGGTATAGCCAACACCTCTGAAAGTGTCTAGTGGAATTAAATCAATGAATTTATTACTAAACATAAACGCTTATATCTTTTGATTGTGTTGACTTAAAAGTTTGATTATTTCTCTGCTCCAAGGCAACAGTCTCTTGGATTACCTAGATTTTGTATTAGTCTTAACCTTGTCTTCTCCATCTTGAGAACAATTAACAGAGGGTTGACATACTGACAAAAAAGTGATCCTATAGGATTCCGTTCCTATTGGTGCATCCGATTACGGATTTTTCATTGCGAGGTACGGGACCCCAAAAATGTTAAATAAAATTTCAACAGATATAAATTTCAAATAAACAAGTCTAGTCACAATGTTTTATTATAATACATACATTTACATTGTCTATACTTTCTCGCACTACGCAATTTCTTTCACGTGGACGTTCCGATGAATCCGTTTTTTCCGGGAATTCCAATTGGAATTTGGAATTTCGAGGAATCCTCCTTGAGTGCTTCCCTACACTCCCCAAGTTTAGCTAATTTATATCAATCCCCCTTAATTAAATTTAATTTACAATTAATCCTTCAAATTTAATTATCTAGTCTTATTCAGTAACAAATACTCGTAATTTAGTAAAGTAGTGGAAATAAAGTGTATTTTTTTATAGTTTACGTTTTTTAGTCGAGGAATAAACTCTTCGGTTGTATCAGCTTTAGGTCCCTTTAAAGATTGATTATTCATATGATTCCGTGTATATCAATAATTATTCAATAAATTTGATCTTGAATTCGGAATTGTATAGTAATGGCCATAAATGTGAAAAGGGCGCCGCTTACCTGAAAAGTAAATACACGCTTTCAGATATCTCCTGCATCTTGGTTACTTACCGTAAGTTATTATATTGTTAAGTAGAAGATCACGGTTTAAATAAGGTACAAATATATGTTTTGTATTTTATATTGAATGATGAATTAAAGGAACAAATGGATGGATGGATCATCTATTAAATAAAGACTTCTTAGATTAATTTCATCAATGATAGTCTTTATATAGATTTGACGTTTAGTCGTCTGTTATTGTAAAACAATAAATTAAATGAGAAATAATTATTAATGTTTTATACTACTTGATGCACGCAACTTCGTGTACGTCAATTTTAACCTATAGCCTTCCCCTATATATACACTTCCTAACAGCTCAATTGAAACTAGTAATTCCTGAGATTAGAAAGGTGAAGCCTTTCTACGTCTCTCTCCTATTTGTGGGTATATATATATATATATATATATCTATATATATATATATATATATATTATATATATATATATATACTATATATATATATATATATATATATATATATATATATATATATATATATATATTATATATATATATATATATACTATATATATATATATATATATATATATATATATATATATATATATATATATATATATATATAATATATATATATATATATATATATATATATATATATATATATATAATATATATATATATATCTATATATATATATATATATATATATATATATATATATATATATATATATATATATATATATATATATTTATATATAGGGAAATAGTATAGATAGATAATATTATATAACGACTTACGACCACTAGCTGATGCCTTGTAAATGCGCACATTCCCAGAGGATAAATTACTGGTATATTGTTAATCAACAGTCGATCAGAAAAGACGCATAATTCTTTTCTTAGCCTTAAGTTTGAAGCACATATAAGGCGGCTCATCATAATTTGAAGACCCTTCAATGTCTGTGAACTTAGCAGATCATTGTCCAGCAGATCAAAAATAAAAAGGAGTTCTCTTCGCATGCAGCATAGTTCTATAGTTCCTGATAGATTTTAAAAATAGTTCTGGCGTTTTTACCTATAAAAAAGTCATTTGAAAAAATGATCTGCTAACTTCCCGTAGCAGATCATTTTCTTGGAAACAAAATTCTGGACAAGTTCTATACACATATGGGTGACTTCTATAGTTCCTGATCGTTTTCAAGAATAGTTCTCTCAAATTAAATTAAAAAATAATTTTTGAAAAATATTATATGCAATCTTTTTCATACAAAAAATATTTATAAAAAAATTTGATATGACACTCAGCGGAAAAAGCTTCAAAATTTCTGCAAGAATATAAAAATACCTTTAATAAAAAACTAGCTTTGGGACCAGAACTCTCATAAAAATATCAGCAGAGCATACTTGAATTAGAAATTTGTTGAAAAACCTCAATAAAAATCGTCCATTTGAAAAAAAATCATAAAACATCTCACATGTTCCCAGGAAGCTGGAACTCCTCGATTTCTCAAAGAATATAAAAACATCTTTAATTAAAATTCTGCTGTAGAACTAGAACTCTCAAAAAAATATCAGCAGAGCATACTTGAATTAGAAATTTGTTGAAAAACCTCAATAAAAATCGTTCATTTGAAAAAAAATCATAAAACATCTCACATGTTCCAGGAAGCTGGAACTCCTCGATTTCTCAAAGAATATAAAAATATCTTCAATTAAATCCTGCTGTAGAACCAGAACTCTCAGAAAAATATCTGCAGAGCATACTTGAATTAGAAATTTGTTGAAAAACCTCAATAGAAATCGTTCATTTGAAAAAAAATCATAAAACATCTCACTTGTTCCCAGGAAGCTGGAACTCCTCGATTTCTCAAAGAATATAAAAAGATCTTCAATTAAAATCCTGCTGTAGAACCAGAACTCTCAGAAAATATCAGCAGAGCATACTTGAATTAGAAATTTGTTGAAAAACCTCAATAGAAATCGTTCATTTCAAAAAAAATCATAAAATATAATACAATAAATATTTTGTATTATAATATAATATAAATACCTGGGTTACCTTATATTTCCAAAGTACGCAGTGAAAACAAACAAGCAATAGGACAAGGACGTTGTCAAAATAAAGAAAAATTGTGAAAAAAATCGCGTGTATTTCTCGCTGAGTATCGTGATCGATCCCCTCAGTATTTTTTTTATTAAATAGTATGAAGCAAATGAATACGTAATATAGTAGTAATATAAACAACTTTGGCTTGGTATTTTTCAACAAGCAATCAATTTAAGAAAGTGCTAAAATCTCAATTCAAAGTGTTGAATAACGATACGATAAGCTAGCTGCATCATATTATCAGTAAGAAGATACATACCTACAATTCATTACATCGTTTAAAATTAAGCCGCTTCCAGATGTTTACGCGTATAACTTTTAAACTATACATCGGATTTTATTGCGATTTTCACTAGAAAATAAAGTGATTCAAGAAGAAGGTATATAAAACGTATACGTTTATGTAAAATACGTCTATAATATGTATATTAATTAAAATGAACACGTTAATATTAAAGTTCTAGCATGGTGTTCTTCATTATTTGGAACCAAAAATTTCAACAGATTTTAAATTTATACCAATTTAAATGAATAAACTTAAACACAAACTAAGAAATAAAAAATATAATATAATGAAAAAATTAAAATATTACGAAAAAAGTTACCTACTAATAATATACTCCTATATACAAATTTATGTACATTTATCAATTTACTAAATAAAGTCCGTCATTCTTGGAGTCTTTAATTTTCATGATATTGATTTAACTGTAGTCCAATAGCAATATTAATGACAGAGACTCAATCAAATTCTTTTATTAGATATAAAAAAAAAGGAATTAAAGCTTCGATGGATTATATAAAATATATAAATAACTTTCATGAATTGAACGATTTTTATTGAGGTTTTTCATCAAATTTCTAATTCAAGTATGCTCTGCTGATATTTTTCTGAGAGTTCTGGTTCTACAGCAGAATTTTAATTAAATATCATTTTATATTCTTTAAGAAATCCAGGAGTTCCAGCCTCCTCGGAACATGTGAGATGTTTTATGATTTTTTTTCAAATGAACGATTTCTATTGAGGTTTTTCAACAAATTTCTAATTCAAGTATGCTCTGCTGATATTTTTCTGAGAGTTCTGGTTCTACAGCAAGATTTTAATTGAAGATCTTTTTATATTCTTTGAGAAATCGAGGAGTTCCAGCCTCCTCGGAAAATGTGACATGTTTTATGATTTTTTTTCAAATGAACGATTTTTATTAAGGTTTTTCAACAAATTTCTAATTCAAGTATGCTCTGCTGATATTTTTTTGAGAGTTCTGGTTCGACAGCAGAATTTTAATTGAAGATCTTTTTATATTCTTTGAGAAATCGAGGAGTTCCAGCCTCCTCGGAACATGTGAGATGTTTTATGAACGATTTTTCAAATGAACGATTTCTATTGAGGTTTTTCAACAAATTTCTAATTCAAGTATGCTCTGCTGATATTTTTTTGAGAGTTCTGTTTCTACAGCAGAATTTTAATTAAAGATGTTTTTATATTCTTTGAGAAATCGAGGAGTTCCAGCTTCCTGGGAACATGTGAGATGTTTTATGATTTTTTTTCAAATGGACGATTTCTATTGAGGTTTTTCAACAAATTTCTAATTCAAGTATGCTCTGCTGATATTTTTCTGAGAGTTCTGGTTCTACAGCAGGATTTTAATTGAAGATATTTTATATTCTTTGAGAAATCGAGGAGTTCCAGCTTCCTGGGAACATGTGAGATGTTGTATGATTTTTTTTCAAATGAACGATTTTTATTGAGGTTTTTCAACAAATTTCTAATTCAAGTATGCTCTGCTGATATTTTTTTGAGAGTTCTAGTTCTACAGCAGAATTTTAATTAAAGATGTTTTTATATTCTTTGAGAAATCGAGGAGTTCCAGCTTCCTGGGAACATGTGAGATGTTTTATGATTTTTTTCAAATGGACGATTTTTATTGAGGTTTTTCAACAAATTTCTAATTCAAGTATGCTCTGCTGATATTTTTATGAGAGTTCTGGTCCCAAAGCTAGTTTTTTATTAAAGGTATTTTTATATTCTTGCAGAAATTTTGAAGCTTTTTCCGCTGAGTGTCATATCAAATTTTTTTATAAATATTTTTTGTATGAAAAAGATTGCATATAATATTTTTCAAAAATTATTTTTTAATTTAATTTGAGAGAACTATTCT
Source organism: Dione juno (assembly GCA_037127375.1). Classification (NCBI taxonomy): domain Eukaryota; kingdom Metazoa; phylum Arthropoda; class Insecta; order Lepidoptera; family Nymphalidae; genus Dione; species Dione juno. The sequence continues at coordinate 27,661 of JAXRJS010000122.1, read as the reverse complement.
TGAAAACGATCAGGAACTATAGAAGTCACCCATATGTGTATAGAACTTGTCCAGAATTTTGTTTCCAAGAAAATGATCTGCTACGGGAAGTTAGCAGATCATTTTTTCAAATGACTTTTTTATAGGTAAAAACGCCAGAACTATTTTTAAAATCTATCAGGAACTATAGAACTATGCTGCATGCGAAGATAACTCCTTTTTATTTTTGATCTGCTGGACAATGATCTGCTAAGTTCACAGACATGACCCTTCAGCTGTAATATTGGTCATATACAGATGTAATTAACAAAACATAAATCTATGTAAGTGGTGACATTATTTTAATAATCTGTGTGAAATGATGCAAACTCATTATATACAGTGCAGAACAAAAACATTTTAGCTTCACGATATATTCCGCATATAGCAGAGTAGACAGAAGGAACCCTAGTATTAAGACACTCCGTTCTCCACTTTCCGCCTTTCAAGACTTTGCATGTTAGGTGGTGGTACTCAACACCGCGCTATTCCATAGTACCAGAGCGATAAAATATAAATACATAATTTGCCCGTGCCTCTGCTTCACGACGGCCTCGAAATTTTATAATGTTTTAATTTAGCTTTTTTACCTTGACTTGAGTCTGATGACACGAGTCCATGAATATCAATATCATGAAGCCTCGAACTACTATCCAAGTTATCTCCAATATATTATTCATTAAAAAAGAGATTGTGAACTTTCCTACAATTTAAACATAAAGCCAAATTATACTGTGTTACATATTACTAGAATTTTTTTATTACGTTATTTATTGTTTATACTTTTGTATATCTTTCTATATTTGAATTACTTACATATAGATACAGATCTAAATTTAAGAAATCCCTATAGCTTTTTTCACAACTTAAAAATCATAAAAACTTTTAGCTGTCATACCTCCGGGCATAAATGACGATAGTATAAGAAACAAAGCATCCATAATGTCAATTAATTTGTATGTAAATAAGCACAATAGGATAAATCCATCATGTTTTTCAATTTTCTTAATAAGTTTACATAAAGAAATATATATTTGAGACAGGCGTCGCATTGTAACGTACGCAGTATTTGTTGTTTGACAATCTAGCGTATCTAAAAAATACAGAATATGACATAGATATGTATACTATAGTAAAAAGTATATCTACTATCAAATATTCAACTAAGCCCACAGACCACTATTACTTAATCAGTTGTCAGTCAGTCAGTCAGTCAATCAGTTGTTGATGTTTAGAATCATTAATTAAAAACCCATCTAGTGCATTTCATAAGATTTACACGGTACATACATAATAAGGTATAGCTAAATGTTTAAGAAGTCACAGCTTGTAACGACTAATACTTACTATATAACATATTCTTGAACGGCAATCCCTGTAACCGGTCACTGAGAACGTCTATGGTGCTATTGATTAAACACACGACAAACGCGAACCGAAACTGCACCAGTATTGCAAATTGGTGCCATATGAAGTAAATAATATGTTTTAAAAGAACAGATACTAGAAGAAAATATATTATATAATATTATAATTCTGTGTTATAGAAATAATTAACTTACTAAGCCTAAATATTATGTTAAAAATTTAAAATAACGACTCAAATTTGAATTTAAATGTATAGATATTTATAATATTATATGTTAGTAGGGTTTGCGATAAAAAGTAACTCTTTCTTAAATATAATAATAGTTCGATGGACCGAATTTTTCGGATTATTCCCTTTATTTATTTTTATTCTATAAGTAGAACTTATTGTTAAATTGAATAGCTCTAGTTGTACGGAAAGGACCTTGTAGGTTTTGGTTACGCGGTGATTTGCAGACAAAATTTTAAAATATTCAACATAAGCCCTCATATCTTTTGATTGTGTAGACTTAGCAAGTTGATTTTTCTGGCGCTTCAAGAAGTTATCAGCTTGGATATTTTATATTAATTTCAGCTTAATTCTTCTACGTGATTGTCTGAAAATGGTCTTGACAGATGGACAGACAGACAGACAGACGGACAAAAAAGTAATCCTCTAAGGGACCATAAAAATGAAAAATACCAAATAGATGATTTCATCTCTGATTCATGTATTTAAGAGTTTTATATAATTTTAGTAAACTACTTACGGTCCTTATTGTTTAGTAACATATCTTCTATTAAGTCAATCACATATATAGATCCAATAATACCTATGACTGACAATAGACCTCCTACAAGTATATTTGCATGTTTGATCTTCAAATTTGTAAAATTGCTGTGCATTTCCTGATGAAGCTTTAAAAATATAGTAGAAGATAAATTATCTATATTTAAATTATCTATAATAATAATGAGCAATTAAATAGAATTGTCACTCTATTTAAGTCTAATAGCATTTTTTTATTATCACGCTGTATCCCGAATACGTTCTCCATTTTACATCAGAATTTAAGACAATTTTCATCTAGCTTACCTTGTGTATGGTATTCATGTATACAATAAAAACTTTAACTTTTCTATTACATACAAAAGCGTAACGATACATGATCCCAGAGCAGAGGCCGATATGGATTATATGTATTATAAGAGAAACACCAGTTCGAACACGTATCTCTTTCTCATTTGTAACGAAAAATATGTTATATATCATACACATCAAGTTTGTTGATACTAAAAAAAATTATATGCACTTAATTTTATAATTTGACAGTTAGCAAATAAATGTTAATGTTATGGTAAACTAAAGTGTAGGTATATACAAATATTCAGACACTGAAAAACAAATGAAAACAAAACATAAAATTTTTGGTAAACTACTTCAATATTATTTTGTGATAAAATAGGTAAAATATTTAACGACAAAATAGGTTCTGGTTTAGATTTAAAATTAATAAAACACTAACTAATAAAAGCTAATAAAAATCGTACTGTAGAAATATCGGAATGTAATCGTAACATCAATTTAAAAAAAAATAGTCCGAGGCAAAATTTTCATTTGAAGCACAATTTTCAATAGAAAGTTAATTCTAAAAGTAACTTACTTAATAAGATTATAAAAAAAAAGCTCATAATCGCATATCTCCGACTGGGAGTTACAGAATAGTGACTAGTTGTTCCTAAAGAACGTAAAGTAGCTGGTGCGACGCCGTACAGCCTCCATATGTACAATATTCTTGCCAATTGATCAGGAATGACACCTTCTTCTTTTTCTTCTACTTCTATCATCTTTAATCAATATTTGTTAGTAAATTGCTTTTAATAATGAAAAAAATATATTTGATGATATAAAAAAAATATTTTATTTTATTTTTGTCATTACATTTTGCAACGTAAAGTGAGAAACACACTCGGTTCTATATCATAGCATAATATCCCAAGAAAAAGTTTGTATAGTAAAAAACATGTCACGTTCCATGGCAAACTTGGTCACAAGACATCACTGTGACAGTTAGCACATTATAAAAACTACACTATCGAGTAGGACACATACCAATTAGTTGAAGATATCGACAGTTAATTATATCTACATATTAATACGTGAAGCAAAAACTTTGGACATCTTTTTACGAAAATAGCGCGGATGGAGGAGTATGAAATTTGACACACTCATAGTTTATGTGTAGGAGAGGTGCACAACGCTAATATTTACTAGCGCAATAATACTGCTTATAAAGTACAATTAATAAGTAAATAAACCATTACACACACTATCATATATTTAACTATATATCTTTTGTATCAAGTAACATACACGTTGCTATGGCAACGCGTATTTCACGCGTCAATGCGGACCTCTAGTATTAATTGTTAATTACCAATCAATTATATCAGACGTACCTTCAATATCATAGTGTTTCATATATTGCTTAACATTTTCATATTTTCAAATAAAAAAATAATGCAACATACCTACTAAGTGCTACTTTTTAATATAGACCCAATATTAAGTAAAATATATGGGTTGCTTCTCGATTAAAACGATGAATAAAAATTAAAAGCATTTCTACTATTTTGATATTTTAGATAATTTTTAATTGGCAATAACTTTACATTGTTGTTATTTCAAATTCTGCTAGAAAATAAAAATCAATAAATACCAGGATAAGAAATAATTAAATATTTACCTGTTCGCTTCGCCCCAGTGGTCGAATAGTACTTACATTTGAAGTGTACGAGGTAACTAACATTGACCACAGATACCACAGAAATGTGGACTATATATATACATATATATATATATATATATATATATATATATATATATATATATAATATATATATATATATATATATATATATATATATATATATATATATATATATATATATATTTGGTTTCCGGCATACGGGTACGCGACCCCGGGACCTCGAGCCACCACTTTCATAACCCGATCCAATCCATGTAAGTGGTGTCCCTCCCCTATTTTCCAAGTCTTTCTGCCTCTTATTCCCTTTCCTTTCCTGGTTTCTCCCAGTAATGGGTTTGGAGGTCAGATGGCAATCGCTCCACAAAAAACCACTTCGCCACTCATATGGACCGATTGGTCTTAGTCGGAAGGCAGACCCTGGCAAAAAGCCGGGACTAATGCCAGGAAGAAGAAGAAGATATATATATATATATATATATATATATATATATATATATATATATATATATATATATATATATATATATATATATATATATATATATATATATATATATATGTACTCACTACCACTACTTATCACGGTTTTTTATCTGACAGACACATGGAACTATCGTATTCACCGGACATATAGACGCGTGGTAAAGAACGCTCGTCAGCTAAATCGTTAAGTTATTCCTACAACTTGCTGTCTTTATATACATGTTTGTACGTTAATTTTGTCATCTTCAGTTATTATAAGATATTGATCTATATCGTAAATTATTAGGTAATTATCTTCAAACAGTCTACAAAATATTTTTCTTTGCTATTAGTGGTAAATAAATGATGTTTAAAAGCGTATATATGTATGGATGTTAATTTCTTTCTTTTTCTAGACAGTTTTTGATATACATATAAGGTGTTGGTGCAGCAATAAGCATTACAGGCGAGATCAAACAATACTATCTTATCTACTGGCGAAAAAAGATCAACTATACTTAAGCCTTAATCGAAATGATATTTCTAACGGTACCTCAGTTTTTATTTAATTTCAACTTATTTATCACTTTTTTGTGTCAGAACTCTACGCCGCTCTTTGTTTCTCTCTTGAAAATTTTTCATTCTTGGATTGGCAATCGAACTCATAAATAGTCGTGTTTACAGGCAGTGGCTGTGCCTGTGCGCCACAACGGTATTTATCTTTTTATTTGAAAAAGTCATCACAGTCATCAAATTTGTTAAAATTACATTAAAAAAAATAAAAGATTACAGGAAAAAGATTGGAAAACGAATAAAATTTTATTAATTGTATTTTATTATGATAGTTTTTTTCGAAAAATTTATATTTTTTTGTAAATACTGGCAAATATTTTTTCTCATATTAAACAACAAAACATTGTATTATACACACGCACAAAATGTAATTTATAAGTTTTTAAAAATTAACACACATAAAATTAACAAAACGTCGAAAATTATGCAAAAAGTCGTGATATACTTAATAGTCTACGATAAAAATAAATTTCTATTAAAACTAAATATTCTTTTAACATAATATATATATATATATATATATATATATATATATATATATATATATATATATATATATATATATATATATATATATATATATAACACAAACAATTTATAATACGATAAGGAAAAAAAATTTAGATATTGGCATAATCAAATCTTTTCTTCAGCAAGATGAGGACCATAAGTAAAGGATACATAATGACCTAAGAAATGCTAAACGAGCGGTTAAGTATAAGAGAATTCTGTATCCGATGCTCTAAGATGAAAAGGGATTCGGTAAGATCGTGTAAAGCAATTGCGCAATACAATACTCGCGGTATCATGACCAAGTATTAGAAATTATATATGACAAGCAAGAATAAAGAGAAACAACACAACCAGCAAACGTTCAATGGGATTTGTGAAGGAGGTTTGTCTAAAAAATCCACACCAAAGCCTATGTCAATTGGATAAAGCTCCTAGTTAGGTCATTATAACGGACCGTATGAGAAATAGTATAAAATACCTGAGGATATTGGTATTTCGTTATCCAGATCAGATATATTTCTGTACTGCAAAAGCCTAAAACGTGTAAATCTAGTAAAACTAAAAGTTCTATAAGAAAAAAATATTGTCAAAAATCTAATAAAATTAAAATTAAAGAAGCTAATTATAAATATAGTTTCCTCTGACTGGTTAGACAATAACAGTCGTCGTGTACATACGTTTGGCGTTCTGTTCTCTCAGGCTATCCCGCTTGGGATAAACTGTGACACTAATAATAATTTAGGAATATATATATATATATATATATATATATATATATATATTATATATATATATATATATATAATATATATATATATATTATATATATATATATATATTCCTAAATTATTATTATTATTAGTGTCACAGTTTATCCCAAGCGGGATAGCTTATTTATGTGACTTTCTTCTTTTTACTTATGTGACCTTCCATCAGTATTATCGAAGGTAAGCCGAGATCCTTAATTTATGTATTATTTACAAATCACTGTCAAAATAAACTGTCTAATAGAGATTGAATGTTCAAAGTTCCATCTACGGTCATTTGGGTGGAAGCACCTTTAGATTATCGACAAATATGATAAAAACGTGATAACCTACTTTTTTTGTTATTATAACTGATTATAGATAAGTTTTCGATTGTTTGGTTTAGTGTAATTTTATTTTATTTCTATTTTTAAATAAAGTTAACAAAAAACTAACTATATATTTAACAATTAATAATGATGATACTGTTAGTAATGAAACTACTGATAAGATAACAAATACTAGTTCAAGCTCAAAGTATTCTGCGCTTGATATGTTGGCGCCACGCGCTCTCAATTGTATTGCTCCTTTGTTCCTCATAACATATTCAGACCACCACAATGTGCGTTCTAGAGGTGACTCTGGTTGATCTCGTACCAGTTTGCGAAATTTGATAATGTTGTCACGATACCTAAAAAAAATTTACATTTTTATTTAAATTTTAATAGCATTTTTGTTAGACACTGCTCAAAAGTAACCGTCAACATATAAAATAAGGGTTACGTACCTTGTGTTATTTAAAATAGTCTCAATAGCATTTCTAAATTCAGATTCAGTAAGAGTTGCTATTTCTACCTTAGTTCCAATACCATGTCTAACATATTTTTCTGCATTGTACCATTGGTCGCCTAACATTGGTACTGCTACAAGAGGAACACCAGCAGTTATAGCTTCGGCTGTAGATTGAAGACCAGCTTGTGTAATAAATACTTTCACCTTTGGATGTCCTGTAATATCATATAAAAATATTATTTGGTCAATAAGACCGTTACAAGTACTTTTAAATCGTCAATTAACATTAAAGTGTTTGGAGTCTCAGACCTATAGTAACCTACTACCGGCTTAGAACAGGTTCTACAGAGAAAAGTCGGCGGGAAGTAGTTGCTCCGTTTGAAATATAATTTAACAAAGGATTTATAATAATCATAAGTTTCCTGAAGTAGCATTAACAGTATTTAATTCCAAGCACAAAAATATATTCAATTAAATATATTCTTGGAAAGAATAATACGCTCTACTATATAATATATTTATAACTTTTACCTTAAAATGTTCAATTGGATTTTTATACATATGTAAACTTTGTGCCATAAATGTCTTGTTAATATTTTGAAAGCAAAAACTAGTAGTTACCAGCGAATATTCATTTCTTGTATTTATACCGTATCTACGAGTATCACTGTTTTTAGATAGTTTTGAATATTTTTGTATTGTGCGTGTGTACGTTTTGTTAAAGCCTCTGCCGAGCTCTCGTAATGTAAATGGCCCACAATGCTCTTTTTTGGATTATAAATATTTACTCGATATCCGCAGCGTTGTCCTATAGAAATATGTATTACAACGAAAATAACTAAAGTTAATGAGTCGAGCAGCATCAACATCCGAAAGTTGTATCACTTTCAGCGGTACTCAATGAAGACTGAGCTTGTGAGTTTTCACAAGGAAAGTCAGATGGGGGCCCCACTGTAAGTTCCACAAAATTCGAATTTTTGTTGTTTTAGAAGTTTTATTTGCTACATTTTATCCAAATTTAAAATTTCGAATATTTTGCAGTAGTGGTCGTGGTCACGGGTGACCTTATTAGAATTAATCCGGTTAAAGAGTTTCATTTAAAATATAAGAAACTTACTTAGCCAATCTGATTGTGGATACCATTTATAAATTTTGATATTGTCAGCTTTTTCTGGAAGTTCATCGTCGTTCCATTTCCACAAAACATCATAAGGAAGATTAGAAAGAACTTTTACCATAATTTGTAATTTATCAGAAGACAGCATTTGTGGTAGTATGTTGGTTCCAAAACTCAAATATATGACACCTCTTTTCGTTGTATCTATATATTTCTTAAGATCCTAAAAGTGGAAATTTTATTAAAAAATATTTAAATTACTTTGATCTATATAGATTTAAAATATATATACTTTCAAGATTATTAAGTTCATATTAAAGAGTCAAATAATGTTTAATCTCACATTTACATAAGATTGCCTATCTAAATATTTCTTCTTCTCCTTCCGTGCCTTTTCCCTTTATTCGGGGCCATCTATCTAAATATTTATGGAACAAATTTAACAACATAAATTTTCAGTTTATTTAAAGTATATTTGTAATAATTTGCTATTTTTTTACCTTTGGTAATTCCTTTTCTGGTAGCTGATGAATGCCTCCCATATAAACAACACTTGGAGATACGGGTTGGTTGTCAGCCCAAATAGAATTAAGATTTATAAATAACATATGGACATTATTATATAATTCGCTTAATGGAGGAGTTTCTGGTCCTAAATATTTTTGCAAAAGCTTATTTTCATAATCCTCATTTAAATAAACAACATATTTATAACAATAATGATAGTACAAATTGTTAAATTTTTCCCAAATATTTAAATTATAAATTTTTCTGTGAATAAATGAAGGATAAAGGATTGGGTGTGTTGGAGATCCAAGAAGGTCATGGTTGTTGAAAAAAGCTCCCATCGAGCTAACTAGAATGACTGGTGCATGAAAAACATAAGAAAATGCTATAGCTGGATGCATGACAGCTTCAATTAGAATCAAGTCATATGTATATTTGTCTTGAGATAATAACTCTTTAACTTCTGGAGTCTGTAGTTGAGCTTCTAGAAGAGCAGACAATATCAAAGATCCCTCCCGTATCTCTGAACAAGTTTGGACATCTTGATCAACTTTATAATTAGCTTGAAAGTTCTTTTGTAAAGTTGTATAAGACACGTTTCGCACATCTACTTCCCTGTAATTCGAGGGAGCTTTACCACTAGGATATGCTGGATCTGTAGTGATCACTGTTAAATCGTGACCTCTCTTTGCAAGCTCTTGGCTGAGCTTTCTAAAAACCACTTGATGGCTAATCGATGGCATAGAAAATACTCCTAATATTTTTCCAGATTGTACACCCAGCACATTAATTGAAATCATTAAAAATATTATTTTTACAGTCATTTTCAAAAATGCACCTATTGTTTTATTTAACCGATTAATTTAATTATAATAATAAAGAAAAAATTATGCCTTTACGAAAGGCGCGTAACGCGTAATCACCTTTTGGCATCGTTGCTTGTCTTGCCGATAAAAGTTTATCAGTTAAATTCAAAAACATATCTTTTTTATCAATGTAGTAATATTACAGTTTACTCCCATTATTTAAGGATGGTCACTAATAAATAGTAACGCTATTAATCCAGAAATCACCGATTTTGCAAAAAAAGTCATTTAAATACCAATTTTTCGATAGACAAGGCAAACGACGGGTCACCTGAAGGTAAGTGATCAGCACCGCCCACGACTCCAGGTCCTATTTTTATTTCTTTCTGCATATTAATATAAGCCATATTAATGTACAAAAACTAAAATCAGATTAAAGGGCATAAAATTTTTATTTTATAAGAGGCATAAAATAAAAACTAAAATATATATTTCAACCTTCTGCCAGTTAATAACAATTTTAATAATATTCCATCATATCAATCATATTTTATAATTTTTAGCTGTTACATATTTAGGATTTGTCTGAGTGTTTTTTATAATTAATATAAGTAGCATACTGTGAAATCAAAAATATTACGAAGAAGTATTTACATAAGAACAAAAAAATTACATCGCTGATGATGATCATCATCAAAGAGTTTTATTTATAAATTGAAGCAAACAAAGCACAAGTGTACATAACAGTAGTTAAAAAAGCAATTCTGTATATTAATATATTTTTTACAGATTAAATATAGATTACGAAGGCACATTACTATAATACTATGAAATTGATCAATTTATGCAGTCAAATACTGAATTAACACAATTGTATACGTAGTTGCGACGCTGATAATAGATATAGGAAGTGAAATGTCAACATCAATAGTGCGCCAAATCGTGTATTTCGGTGAACGAACATCTAGGAACTTCAGCGCATCGACTATTTTATTTTCCAGAGACTCATCTAAAATTTAAAACAGGAATATAAAATATTAGTTATCTATACTAATATTACAAGGCTGGCAAGTTTGTTTGGTCAAGCGCGCTAATTTCAAGAACTTGTGGTTTAAATTGAAGAAAAAATTTTATTATGGAGGAAGGCTATGTCGAAGTTACCCTGGGCACTCTCATATACATCATATACAACTCTCAAACATTTGCGTTTGATCATGGATATCAATTTCCAATAAAAGATATTTGATGCTATTATCGTTTCATATAAAATAAAAAAATATGTAATCCTCTGTTAGTGTCATCCTCATATTTGAGTAAAGATATATATATATTATATATAATAATATTAATTAATTATATATATTTTTTGGGGTCACATATAGCAGGGTAGGCAGAGGGAACCTCTATTCACTCCGTTCGCCACATACTGCCCAAATTTCGAGAAATTGCTTAGCTTTCGCTTTCACAGAAGAAAAACTAAATGAAAATAAAAAAAGTATCTTACTTGTATGTTGCAGAAGCTCAGTGGTTAGCTTAAATTTTATCTTTTCCACTTCCATATTTGCCAATTCTACCAGTAATGCGGGAAAGCAAGGCAATGTAACACTCATTATACTATCGAATATATAAAGACTGTCCGCCTGTAATAAGAATAGAAAAGCAATGAAGGATGATAAAGTAATTAAAAAAAATCGACTATACATTTATGCTAGTTATAGAGTTATTTAACAAAAGCTTAAAAATTATATTTTAATTACTTTAAAATAAAAAAAATTGAATACCAATTAAAAATATTACTGATACTTTACTAAAATTGTTCTCTGCTTAAAATGCGTTATTTCTAAAGTCGTTTGAATCTGGGTATTATTTTAATATCATTTTATAAGCTTTTGTTCGGTGTATTTGGCTGGTATTTTTATAAAAGTTATAATATAGTGAAACTACCGATGCATAGTGCACCTACATATAAGAAAAGGCAACAATATTTAACGTAAAGATGCTTAAATTGATTTCTTTTTGTAGAGTATTTCAATAAATGCCACAAGGTTATTACTTCTACAACAGAAATCAAATATTTTTAATTATTACACAATAAAACTTACTTTGTGATTAGAATACTTTAAACTATCAAGAACTATGGTGAAAATGGTGACAAGTAAGTGTAGTAGGCTGACTAATATCTGAAATTAAAATTAAATACATTGACATTGATATAAATGCAAACAAGTGTTTATTTTGAAATCTTTTTCTTCTTCTCTTAAGTTATAGCGTTCTGATTATTCCAGTTGAGCACAATTCACTTCGTCAATATCACCTTGTATGAAGAACATACGAAGGAGATTGTACGATAGAACAGAGATAACAATTATAGAGTGTAAGAAAGATATCCAGTAAAAAACAGCCTTCACCTATAACAAAGTAAACAGATATTTGCAATATGTAAACACTATACATATAGTAAGTTAGTAATAAATAATATTTAACATGAGCGTTAGTTTTACATAAAGGACTGAACAACAAAGGAACAACAACTGAACAACAAAGAGGAAGAACATCATATAAGGGACTTCTCTTAAGTTATAGCGTTCTGATTATTCCAGTTGAGCACAATTCACTTCGCCAATATCACCTTGTATGAAGAACATACGAAGGAGATTGTACGATAGAACAGAGATAACAATTATAGAGTGTAAGAAAGATATCCAGTAAAAAACAGCCTTCACCTATAACAAAGTAAACAGATATTTGCAATATGTAAACACTATACATATAGTAAGTTAGTAATAAATAATATTTAACATGAGCGTTAGTTTTACATAAAGGACTGAATAACAAAGGAACAACAACTGAACAACAAAGAGGAAGAACATCATATAAGGGACGAATTAGTTTAGGGTAGGAGAAAGGAAATGAGAGGGAAAACCGTCGCCCAGGCCACATTTACACAGTGAACAGTCCCTGACCCTGATCTTGGTAAAATGAACAGGTGTACTTGCATGTCCAAGGCGTAAGTGACAATTGTTAGTAAATAAATAAATATAACCTTCTATAAATATAACTCTCAATCTTTGAGAGAAAAACCAAAGACTCTTTGGTATAGTATGCTGAGGACTTTGGAGGGCATTAAAATTGTAAAATTTTGGTATAACACAAATCAGTCTGCAAAGAATTGTCTGCGGATAGGAAGAGGAGTTTCAATACACTCCACTAGCATTAGAGAGAAGAAGCAGCTTTTAAAGCATTAATATAATTTTTACACTTTTTGCTGAAATATATACGTTATTACGTTTAGTCACTTGTCGAGTGCCATGCCGCGAAATGTAACACTATTCGTTATCTGGTAGTACTCAACCCCTTTCTAAATATATACGGAGAGCTACCACTATCCATCCCAACCGGTTTTTAAAAAGCCACTCAACTATTTTTGATAGCGTTGATTATATTGCAATGGGTCTGTAAGAATTAGGAGCAGAGGAACATTATTCAAGGTTAAAAATGGGAATATAAAGTTGAGGTTTCCCTTAATTCGTGATATTGCCAGATTGAAAAATATTTCTTTATTAAATTTAAGAAGTGATGCTTAGATATTTTTATTTTGTAATGAATGAATTTGGGATGCCATATTCGTCTGTACTAGTGTGTTTTAAGTCCCTTAGGGACTTACTAGTTTCTAAGGAGAAAAATCATGCATGCCCTCTGAAGATTCAATTGACATACAAAAGATGGGGCGAATTTGTCAACAAAATCGCTATGACAAATGGTTGGTTTATTTGTATTTATTAGGACTAGAGATAAGTAATCGGTGAAATCTCTTAATATTTGTCTGCACAACGTTGAAAGACAAGTAAAGATTAAGAGACTCCCAGAAGTTGAACTACGAATCATAATAGAAGAGAAACAAGAGGAGAAAATGATACGGAAACATCAATAGCAGTCCTACGATTAGGATTAACCTACAAATCGGTGAGCCATCATTGAGAATGCAGAGGTTGGCATCATCAATCACCAACTGAGGAGGAAATCCATTTGAGGATACAACTCACCCAATCACCTTGCTAATATGGAACCCTTAATAATTTTAAACTTTTTACATTTTTTTACACACGACTTTTTGGCTAAGGTCAAAGTGTCCATTTTTTTTTTATTTTACTAGTTGCCAATATTTTCATTGAATCATGAAGCAGGTAATCAATGAGTGCTAAGAAATTTCTATCACGGTGAACACCTTTAGCCTTAGCAATTCATTATTTTTAATAGATCAGCTGAACTAAGCTATAATATTATGGTTCGTCATTAGATGTCACAGGATTTGATTTTTATAAGTCAATACAAAACGCACTCTGTTACTACATCAGGTGAGCCAGTTTTCAGCCTAGATCAGCGATAGGTCCTCTGCTGTGCCAAGACCAACGTGTCATCGGCGTAACAGAGGACCCTTAACCCCCTGAGGGTGCTGCCTCGCAGTCGTATCCGATGTTCCAGAGGATCGGATACAGAACCGATCCTTGTGGAACACCGGCCGACACCCCGGACTCCTTCCAACCTCCTCCTGGAACAGGAAAGGTCACCGACCTCCCGGAAAGGTAAGCCCCAATGACGCTGCGCAGGTATGGAGGCACCTGGTGATATAAAAGTGCCTCCTTAATGCAAGGCCAGGGCAAGGAGTTGAAGGTGTTGGCGATGTCTAAAGACACCGCCATAATCCCGTCGCCCCTGGCAACTGCATCCTGCGCAAAGGACTTCACCTCGAATATGGCATCTACTGTTGACCGCCGTTTGCGGAAGCCATACTGTAGGTCCGTGAGATCCGGACCTGTCCCCTCCAAATCGTGTTGTAGCCTTCTGGCTACAACACACTCGAAGAGCTTGGCGATCTCGCTCAAGAGCACAATGGGCCTGTAGGCGGAGGCTAAATCCGCCGGGCGACCCTCCTTCTTGAAGAGGACTAGCCTGCCTTCCACCGCTGTGGAATTATGGCTTGAGTCAGACAGGCAGAGAATAGCCCTCGCAATCTAGGCCCCAGGGTGTTCAGGGCCAGAGTTAACGCCCGGCCGGGAACGCCATCCAAGCCATGGACGGTGGTCTTGTGCCGAGATCGGCGTTAAGCTTCTTCGAGCTCCTCATCCTCCACCGGTGGCGCGACACTCTCTTCCTCCTCCTCTCGCGCTGCAGGGCGGGCCATAGTTGGCGGTGTAAACTCGGATAACGCCCGGTCGGAGTGTCTGCGTCAAGGGGGGAGCCCACGCCCGGAGCTTGCCGCGTTCCATACGGTACGGCGTCCCGAACGGATCCCTGTCTATCCCAGCAATCATTTGGTCGTTGCCACCGCGGTCCGTACTCATACGAAGTTCGACCAGGTGTTGAGTGCACCGCTGGATATGTAGAGATCTCGAAAGTGATGTAAAGGTGGTCCGAGAGAGTCTCTACGTCATCCCGCACTCGCCAACCCCGAACGCGACGCGCTACGGCCGGGGTTGCGAATGTTACATCCACGATGGACCCCCCCAGATTTCGCACGCACGTATTTGTCGTCCCCTGATTGAGGACAGACAAATCGGAAGCAACTACCCACTCAGTAAGTGTCGCACCACGTACAGTTGTCATTGCAGAGTCCCACACGCTTGACCTAGCGTTAAAGTCCCCCGCGATCAGCACTTCCGCCGGACGATGTCGGTCTATCAGCTCCCCTAAACGGATGAGGAACTCCTCGAAATCCGCAAGAATGCGGTTCGGGGAAATGTAGACGCCGACTACAACTAGGTCGCCGACAAATGCTGCGACGTATTCCGTACCTTTCTCGATTTGTTTGAAAGGAGGGAAACCCGCAGCTACCTGGGTGATAACGGCTACCACTCCGGTGTTGTCTGCGAACCAGTTGTGTTTCCCTTTTGTCCGAACTGAAAGTTGGGCGCAGGTTGTACTTCCCATCATATGTCCTGAAAGCCTGTGTGCAGCTTCACAAACTGGACAGTGTGGTTCAACCGAGTACTGGTATTTTTTGTGCCCAGGTGATCCGCATCGAAAGCAGTGGCCACTTCGGTCTGTTTCACATTTACACTTCGCTGACACGTGCCCCACTTCATGGCAACGAAAACATCTTTGCACTCGTGGCTGAAGGAACTGGACCCGCGCAGAGACAAAACCAACCAATAGCCGCTGCTGCTGACTTTCTTCGCTGACTGAACTGGACAGCACACCCACGCGGTACCTAGACCACTCCGATTCTGATGAATATTCCCCACTTTGACAGCTTCAGTCTTGCAATCACCTACTCGGCTTACTGCAGCAGCCACCTCCTCCGGTGTTACCGAATCATCGCGGCTACAAATACGCATTTCCACACACATAATGGGCCTCGACCGGCTGACAACATTGTCGTCTATAACTCCACGCAATTTCTGTGCTAGGCGTCCGCCTTGTCACTACTATTGGCACCCGGTAGCTCCAGTATTCTACTACCCGTTGAGGCAACTTTGAACCTCACATCATTGATACCCAAGTCCGCAAGGTTTACTTTTTCTTTAAACTGGGTACGCACTTGAGAATAGATGACATTATTTTCTGTGGCAGTAGGTTGCAGCTTTAGCACTATCGCAGCCGAACGAGGTGACCGAAGCTTTGGAGTTTTCTTCGTCTTCAGATGCGACTTCTTTTTTCTCGGCTGTTGTTGAGTAGCTGCGTTCTTCTTGACACTTTTTTTTTGTGACCCGCTCCAGCCCTCAGACATATCAGTTGGGGCAGATGTCATTGGCCGTGGCAGAGAGGATTCCACTACATGGGCAGTTCCTTCTTTTATGCTCTTACTTTTATTCTTGCCTTGCTTAGTCTTCTGACCTTTCGTTGGGGCACTGTTAGCAGGAGCCTTGAGCGTTGTGACCCTTTTATTCTCCGCCAATGATGAGATAGCAGCAGCAGGCACCTTTTGTGACGCTAGCGGTGGACGTATGTTTTTCGCGGGCAAGAGTCTCTCCTCAATAGCCTCCAGACGGGTGTTCATCACGGTGCCAACTTGCAACATGATGCTTCGCTTCAACTCCTCCGGGGCCTCAGATGATGCATTCGTTGTGGTCTCAGATTGATCTCCTTACGCAGATTATCAATTTCCTTACGCATCTCACTTAGTTCATTTTGCAGACGAGCATTGTGGGTGCGCAACAGGGCCACTTCTTCGGTCGGTGTGCGCTGAACCATAGCATCAACAGCAATCGCGATTGCTCTGGTTGCTTCCTTCAAAGTATTTGTAAAAGACAAATGTGCCCTTGAGGTTGCCTGAAAGTCGCTACCAGCGACTTTTTGTATAATGGCCAGACTATCAGCAACCTGACCCTTGAGGTCAGACGTCAGGCTTGTCTCCTCCGGTTCAACTTCCGATAATATGGACATAACCGAAAGACGTGAGTTAGCTCTGCTGCGAACATCCAGTACCTCCTCTAACAGCTCTTCTGTCACTCTGATCTGAGCCTCTTTCTTTCCGGGCCTCAAGTGCTGTTTTGGCTTTAGCCAGACCATCTCCATGGCCAGATGTTGGTAGCTGTCTTCTGCCTCTCTTGGTGGCAGGAACTTTCTTTGCTGGCTTTTCAAGCTCACTATTGCCGGATGAACTTGACTCGTCACTTGGCTTCCGGGGCCGCTTTCTTCGGTCTTTCAAATAAGAAATCCTCGCCCCCGATCCCTGTGATCCTACCGACGCATGGCTCTCCGTGTCTGAAGCCACACCCCAGAACTTTTTATCTAAGGAACTAGAATCTCGCCTCGTATGGTGATCACTACACCTAGTCGTCCCCTCTCCATAGTCCCATCTCTCTAAGACGACCACGGCCGGTTTCAAAATACCTCAGTATTCTTGAGGCAACTCCCGCCGTGGTACACCGTCCTCCACAGGGCGCCGACACAACTTGAACCACCTCGGGAACAATTGACTCTCCGCCTTTCGCAGGCACTTCCTCGACTCCGCCCTTCCTGGGCCTTTTCCCCGAAACATACTGGTAGCTAGTGCCCCCCCCCCCCTGATTCGATGGGGCTGCGCGCCGTAGCACGAAGGGATTCTTCGACCTCGTCAAGGCCGGTACCCTTCTGGGGTTATACGTTTTTCTTAGTTACCGACATGTTAATAAAATTGGCTGTCCCATACCTGGGCTTTTCTATCGGGGTGTGCTCCCCTAAGCCGTGTGCATAACAATGCACTAAAGTCACGTCAATGCAACGGCGCTATACCATCCTAGGGAAACATCAAATGTACCCAGAAGAGGTGCAGACCCTCACCGGAAAGATAATACTGCAATTCTTTGCAGAAATCAAAGTCTTGACTGTGAACTGTAGTGTGCGGAGATCACAATAGATCAGCAATGGTGATACTGAGCTGAACAGCCCTGCAAAGCCGCAACTAGGAAGAATAAGAATAATGAGCAGTTTTCGTTTTCATGTAAAAATCTAACATGTGGAATACAATCTCATGAACCTCAATGAAAAAGGGCAGTAGTCCGTAGGGTGGCAAGGATCATAAAGTCCAAGCCAAAGAAGTTAAAGAGTCCAAGTTGCACATAAATAAAATAAAATTCAACATTACAAGACATTTAAAAAAATACCGTATATATGTTAAAGGAACCGCCAATTTACCAACGCAATGCTAAAATATAATGTAACTTTAACTTGCATATCTTGTTCTGATAAAAAAAAATGATATCCATATCTATACATAAGTAACCAATTCCATACGTATATGGAATACCATAGATTTTATGTTCCAATAACTTCTTTATGTATAGATATTTCAAATTTAGTCTTATGTGGAATTCCTGTTTTAGCCGGATTTTATTCTAAGGATATTATTTTAGAAATAGAATAAGAAATTTTAATTTATAAATTTTTTTTTAATATTATTTTTCAACTGGTTTAACTAAACAGCGCTTTCCGCCTGCAGCAAGGTGAATATTGTAGATTTTTTTTTGTTCTATCATCAATAATTTCACAGCGCAAGCGATGATAGATTTTGACAATTTATATTATTGCATTTTATTAGAGATCCCTCCTTTTTTCCATGTCGCCCAGTAAAAATCTAGCTGTCTATTGGTTTAAGAATTTTTGTAATAAATCCAGTAGTTTTTGTATCAAAACATCACAAACATACATACAAAAATACAAATGTTACTACTTTATAATATTAGCTTATACTAGCAACCTGCCTGCGGCTTTACCGGCTTGAACTGCATGATTATTTATTAAGCATACGTGCGTTCGTGTGCTGGGTTGCTTATACTAAGTTTTAAATTCTAATATAAATTTTAAATACCTACATTATTAAAATATACGACCTCTATTGACACTTCATATGAGGTAACATTGTTACGTTATCATTAATATCTAACATACTCGTATGTTTTGTAATTTATAAGTAACTTATAATTATTTTTTATTCTTTATACTATTCTTTCTATCTATCTAATGTATATTTTTTATTATAGAACGATAAGGTTTGAATAAAGCGACAACTGTATTTGAATAATTAATTTAATTTACTCCTACATAAGCAGTATAAATCAGGATTTCCTAAACTGTGTATCGCGACGTCCTGGGGTGTCATGGTATGGTCAACTGTAGACACATGGCCCATGAGTTGTGGGGGTTTCGTGTTCGTGACGTGGACGACTAGTTGATGGACAGTTGATTTAAGCTCCGGGGTTTGTTGAAGGGTGACATAAAAAAATAGCAATGTCCCAAACGCATCACAGTGCAAATAATAGTTTGGGAACCCCTGGTCTAAATGATTAAATAATTGATTTGTATAAGGATTTTCCAGGATTCATCCTACTTATCAGGTATCGTCGTGAAACACTAACTTAGACTATTGTCATTTTGCGTCGATACTTGCTATGGGGCAAAGCAACCAAAACTGAGCTCTTAGTGACACAAATAATAAACCAATCTAGAAGTTATTTCGTGTCTGATTTTGATACTTTAACGAGTAATATTCAAATGCAGTGTGAGAAATGAGAATGGTCTACATTCAAACCTTAAAAACAGTAAAACAGGCAAATATGTTGTGTTATAGCTTTCACGCTTTAACCCGCACATGGCAGGGTAGGCAGAGGAAAACGTAGGAACCTAGTGTTAAGACATTCCGTTACCCGCTTTCCGCCTTTTGAGACATTGCGTGTTGAGTGCCGGAGCTCAACGCCACACTTTGCCTTGTTCCCAGAGATATATTGTGTTATTTATTAAAAATCTGTCTTTGTTTCTCATGTAAAATGTTTAGATGGCCGAGCCCAAATATATTGTCGGCTTTAATGAGCTCTCCAATTCCTACTAATATAAACCAGGTGTCCGAGTTCGTCTATGGCATGACAGGATGATGTCAGTGACATCATCATTGGTCAAATTAAAATGATTAACGGCGCTCATGGGAAATCTACCCAGATAGCACATCACTATATGTGCTGCGGTACATTCTGCATCAGTACCCTTGATTTTTTTAAAGATTATATTTTTTATATGTGACATGATATGTCTAAATAAAGAAATAAAGATTTAACAGTAAAAGTAAAAAATTAAGCAATAAATAATAATAGCTTCACGCTATTTCCCGCATATAGCAGTAGTGAGAGGGAGTGACAGGAGAACCTAATGTTAAGACACTCCGTTCCTCGTGCACTGCCTAATTTTAAGACATTGTGTGTTGAGTGGCGGAACCCAACGCCGTGCTTTGTCTTGTTACCAATGTGAAAAAAAATAATTCTCCCCTAGAGTAGGAATCAAACCCTCTTCTTCTTAGTTATTTACTACATAAGATTAAGTCACTATCTATTGAAATCACATTGACAGTTCACAAGAGATGAGATGTTTAGATGTTTTGGAAGTTTGTCAGTAAAGAACTCTAAAACACATATTTAGTAGTGATATGGTACTAGAGCTTCGAACGCGGAAATAAGTAACGAAGCAAAATAAAGAAAAATTATGTTCCAATTGAACGGAGTCACAGGCCATGCTAGTAGGTACGCATAAAATATAAATACTTTCAAAATTACATACATAACGAGATATAAAATTATTATTGTTAAAATAGCAACAAACTTCCTGTAATTTAAAATCACTGTACAATTAATTTTACCATAATATGCGCAATCTATACAATTACATTCAATTTCATTAAGCACCCCTTTATAATAATACAATGGCATATAATATGTATGGCATATATATATATCTATATATATATATATATATATATATATATATATATATATATATATATATATATATATATATATATATATATATATATATATATATATATATATATATATATATATATATATATATATATATATATATATATATATATATATATATATATATATATATATATATATATATATAATATATATATATATATATATATATATATATATATATATATATATATATATATATATATATATATATATATATATATATATATATATATATATGTATGTAGGTAGGTACTTTATTAGAAGGATATGTTTATGCTTTTGTGTTATTTAACGCACCGAGACCGACCGACTGATCGATTATTTTGATATATATATCTACGATGAATGTGAATTAGTCAATTATGTGTATGAATAATAAAATACTGTTTAAATCTTCTCAGTACATTCAGGATTACAGCTGAATAATATTCTAGCAATTAGTTCCCAAATTGGTGTTTCTCTATACATGTAAATATTGTTAGCACAGTACACAAAATCCATTGAATTTGATGTAATCTAATTTTTTTTTATTTAAAAAGTTTTCGTTTTGTAAATCTTAAAATGACGTTTAATTTTAAATTATACATTATCCATATAGTATGTACTATATTCTTCACATACAACACCATATGTAAAGGTTATTGTAAAAAGGTATTTTTAAATTTATTTTATTTTTCTTTTCTTATGATCTAAATTGATTAATAACGACTAACTTAATATATAAAAGGAATATCGCTCAAGGGCGAGTCGGACTCGTGCTCTGAGGGTTCCATACCAACCCTTGACAAATTTAAATTTGCACAATTCATGTATGAAATAAATACTTAATAGATATAAGTGCTCACTACTTGCCAAATTTTATAATACTTGGTTAACAGAACTTGGTTAGTAACTTCCTGTACATTTAGTTTATGCGACGAATTCCATAAGTTGTATGTTGTAAAAACGAAGCACAAGCGCTCGTATCTTTTGGTCATGTTGACTTATAAGTTATTTCTTTTACATATTGCAAGGAATTTGATAGCTTGATACTTCCAAGCGATTCCAAGCGAGCTTCATATATATATATATATATATATATATATATATATATATATATATATATATATATATATATATATATATATATATATATTTTTATTTATCTTTGTACAATCACACTTCGCAGGATCAGTACATTAATCTCGAACGACCACATTTGCTTTATTTCAACGAAGACTTCGCCTCAAATATAACCATAAAATCACAAAGGGTCAGCCGCAAAGATCCCGTGCATTATGTAAATATATCGTTTAATTTGAAGAAGAATGTAAATAATGAATACAAGGTATGTTATTATATTTTAATATGTGAAATCAAGTATAGTTTTCAGATCAGCGTCAGGGGAATGAATTATTTTAATTTACCCATTTCGGTAAAACAAAGTTCGAGGGCGAACAGTGGCGAAGAGTGTGATTTTTTAAAGGTAATCGAAATCGAAAAAAATATAAAAAGTAAATTAAATATGGATAATTTAAAAAAATTGTTTGCTTGAGGAAGTTTATTTACTTACCAAATATTTTAGAGTTTCTATTGCTTGAAATAAAATTGATTCAAAGCGGAATTATTGTAAGTTAATAATTAATTGTTATTTATGAATTTATTTGGTAAGTTTTACAAAAGGTAACCCGAGGGAATCGTGTTATATGGAAACTTCGCCACTGCTCTCTTACTACCTGACGAGGGCGAAGAAGTGGAAATAATTTATAACACATATAGAAGTAACTGATGACGTTCTAGTATGACATAGTACTATATTTTTTTTATTTATCTTATTTCATGTATTTTTCAGAACAGCTTCTACGTATATCAGCTTCTATCAAATGTATACAAACGTAGCTTTGTTGAGCTACACTATGACACATGTGAATTATTAAAGGGAGAAAATATGTTCAGTGCTACATTAGTACCAGCTTATTACAGACAGCCAATTTCAAAACGGGTTTCACCGTTGCTAGATTGCCCATTGAAGCCCGTAAGAAGAAGCTTTTTATAATTTTTGTAACATATACAGTACTCATAAAATTTTACCTTAAAAATTAATCGACTTAAAACATTTTCTTTTATTTCAGGGCTTTTATCGTTTCGATTTGATGAAAATACAACCGAAGTATATACCAAACAATTTTCCTTTCAACGAAGGGCGTGCTTACTACAATCTTACATGGAAAAATCAATTGATCGCCAATGTATATATTGATTTTGAATTAATGATGTCGAATTAAAGCAACTGCGTCTCCTTTTACTCGGAAATTTTCAAAATTCTTTATGTTAAATAAGCATCCAGACAATATTTTGCGTAATTCGCTGAATAAAGCTACTTTACGTGGAAACACACTTTTTTAAATTGAAATAATCCTTTAATGGTTAAAAGTATTTGTAAACGCGTATTCTTATTAAATAAGTACCTGTACTAAACACTAAAAATGCTGTATAACGTGCGCGCACGCTATAGTGTCTTCGCTGATAGCTGCCGACGGCCGCCGCCGCCACCTAATAGAAGAAGCTTAATCAGTGAAATTATTTTGTACGGAACTTTAATACTTTTACAAAATCAATTTTCATAAATGCGCCTTATGCGCAAATATTGTATTATTTTAGAACGAACTCTATTACTAAAACAAACGCCTGGAACTTGCGACCTAAGTGTAAATTTAAGGGGCACCAATGCTCACTTCCACTGTCAGAGCTCCTCTCTACCTAACCAAATTCTAAATGATTCTGCTAGTGTCGAAGTACGTTCAAAAAATGAATTAAGGATAGTTTTAATCAGGCCGAGGTCTTTTAGAAAACTATAGAGATAATTTACCACATAGAGAGAATACACTATATAGACTATAGAAAGAATTTTTGCTGCTACTAAATCTCGTACAAATTAACTGTTAACCTATTCCTGGCCAGTTCATTTGTAAGATCGAAATACTCGTTAACTTTAATATCCAATATGAATTTTAGGATTGTTTCTCATGGATCTGCAAGTTCTGCCAGTATTACAAGCTTCTGTAGTAAAGGAAGACCTCCGGTCTCAATGACGAAACTCTAATAACTTTAGGAATTTTATACTATTTCTCATATGTGGACCGTCATGGCGCAGAGGCATAGCGTCTGCCTGTAAATGCGACCGTTTGTGGGTTCTATTTAGGGAGAATGAATTATTTTCATTTTCTGCGCTCTGGCAACAAAGAAAAGCGCGACGTTGAATTCCGCCACTCAACACGCAAATACCTCGAAAGGTGGAAAAAGGAGTGTCTTAACACTAGGTTCCTACGGTTTCTACGGTTCCTACGGTTCCCTTTGTTTACTCTGCTATGTGCGGGATACATCGTGAAGCAAATTTTTGATATATGTCCATCATAAGAGAGTCCAATCAGAAGTTTATTACAAAATTGAATCTCTGTGTGGGTTTTTTAGATTAGCCTTCTTCATAGGGCCATAGTTCGTCAGTTCCTGGTTGTAATGACACTCTACGCTCGTGTTACTAAAAGACTAACAGGTTCACGTATGATTTATTTAGTTATTTCATTTTAAATATTTAAGTATAATATAAAAATTACAAATACTATAAATACACATACAAATATTTTAATAAATTAATGTATCAAATAAAAGTCTCAAATAAAAAAATATAGATATTGATCTAACACATGATAATACCTAATACCTATATCGTATTTGTATAAACTGAATTTCGATGAAGTCTATTAAGTCGTCTCTTAGTACCCCATACCCGACAATTATAATTGAAATAATTTTTCATATTATAATATGAACTTTAATTATTTAGAATATCTAATATAACCTTTCGACAACGCAAAGTACCAAAGTCAGAGCTCACTAAATTAAATATAAATACAATTTACAAACTAGCAACTTGCCCTCAGCCTCGCACGTTTGAGTAACACGATTATTTAATAAACTGAATTACCTTCAACCTACGATTCCCTCCGCCTACCCTATGCGGGATACAGCGTGAAGCTAAAGAAACACAACGTGTTTGTCGTATACTTTATATAAAAAGATAAATAAATAAAAGTTATTATTAATATGATTTTTTAACGGTTGTGATTGTATAAATATATGTTATATTTATGGTGTATTTATGGTGTACAATAAAGCATATCATTATTATTATTATTATAATAATGATATGCTTTATTGAACACCATAAATAAAATATACAAAAGCAAAGAAACAAAAAAAGAAGGATGTACAGCAGGCAACTTTATCGCTATGAGCGATCTCTGCCAGACACACTTTAGGTGTAGGAATATTCCAAAACGATAGGCGGTGTACTTGCTTGGTATAAATATATATACATAGACATACATAAACTTACGCGTACCTAAGTAAATACATAAATGCATACATAATGAATAATAAACATATATAAAACATAAATATGTCCATACACCAAATAAATATATATATATATATACATATATATAAGTATATATATATATATATATATATATATATATATATATATATATATATATATATATATATATATATATATATATATATATATTTATATATATATATATATCTTCTTCTTCCTGGCATTAGTCCCGGCTTTTTGCCAGGGTCTGCCTTCCGACTAAGACCAATCGGTCCATATGAGTGGCGAAGTGGTTTTTTGTGGAGCGATTGCCATCTGACCTCCAAACCCATTACTGGGAGAAACCAGGAAAGGAAAGGGAATAAGAGGCAGAAAGACTTGGAATATAGGGGAGGGACACCACTTACATGGATTGGATCGGGTTATGAAAGTGGTGGCTCGAGGTCCCGGGGTCGCCTACCCGTATGCCGGAAACCAAATATCGGACAGATAATTGGCTAGACACCCTCTGAGATGCTGCTATATATATATATATATATATATATATATATATATATATATATATATATATATATATATATATATATATATATGATATATATATATATATATATATATATATATATATATATATATATATATATATATATATATATATATATATATATATATATATATATATATATATATATATATTATATATATATATATATATATATATATATATATATATATATATATATATATATATATATATATATATATATATATAATATATATATATATATATATATATATATATATATATATATATATATATATATATATATATATATATATATATATATAAAGCCGAATGCAAGTAAAGTCGCCATAAAAATCTGTATGAACAATGTTAGAAAACAATGTATTACAGTTAATTTTATGTTTACAAGTGTGTGCCTTGTAATTATAATTCGTTGAATATATTTAATTAAAATTAGCTTTTGTTCTTGTACTTACTTTGCATATATTACGCTTTTGTTGTCAGCAAGTAATTCTGGTATTTGTAAATGATTATTGTTCACTGAATATTAATTATAAACGAACGAATAAATAACAAACGTTTTACATATCTATATGGTATGGTTTACTTTATATTTGTTTTAAATACCCAGTGTGAATATAATAAAATCGTGGTGTTTCTTTTTGTTTTTTTTAGCTTCACGCTGTATCGTTGTATCTGCTGTTGCACAAGCAGGGTAGGTAGGGGGGGGGGGCGTAGGCAGAAGGGACCTAGTGTTCAGACACTCCGTTCCCCACTTTCCTCCTTTCGAGGAATTGCTTGTTGAGTGGCAGAATCAAATGCTGCGCTTTGCCTTGTTGCCAGAGTGAAGAAGATGAAAATTACTTATTCTCTCCGAGTGGAAATCGGACCCACAAACTGTCGCATTTATAGGCAGACGATATGCCTCTGCGCAACGACGGTCCTTATATCGTAGTGTTGTATGACGAATTGAAGATTTCACGAAATAAATTGACCATATCTTTGGTTTGGTCCTATGGTAGTCATAAAATATTGAATAAAAATTGAGCATAACTATATGACGAATACATCATCTATGACGCTATAATATGACCAAGACAAAAATAGTAACTTATAATATCCAGCTATAATAAGTTGTTCACATGAAGGATTATGATATTATATAATAATATAGATCTCTAAAAATTTACTGGTAAAAAAATAAAGTGTCTTAATGTGTGTAACATTGCAGTTATTTTTCCGACTTGATCAGAAACGTGGCATATCATCATATTTGTTGTAATATAAATATATATGTACAAAACATACCTGTATATATTGAGAATATTTTATTATTCAAGTTTAATAAATGAATGTACAATTTTAAATACATCATAAAATAAGCCAAAATCGTCGTTAATAGTAATAATGTATTTTAAATTCATACAACATAGATACAAACTACATTTTGGTTCTTTCAAATAAAAATAAATTTGAAATTTCGAAAATAATTTATTAGTTTTAAATATATATATATATATATATATATATATATATATATATATATATATATATATATATATATATATATATATATATATATATATATATATATATATATATATATATATATATATATATATATATATATATATATATATATATATATATATATATATATATATATATATATATATAACTGGGTAGGTTTAAAGGCAATTATGCAATGTCTATGGCGTTTGAACTTTCCAAATTTGTCATTACCATAAAATATTCTAATTTACGTAAACTATTGACGTTTCTAAATTTAACAATAGCTGCCGATGTACATTTTGAATTAAAATTATTGTTTTATATATAGACATTGTAATGTATATTAGACCTAGACGAAGTTCGGT
>JAXRJS010000121.1:0-95578 GCA_037127375.1 Dione juno | reverse complement strand
GAAGACCATTGCCACGTAAAAATTTACGATAGATTTTGTCCCGTGCTCTCCTCGCAACTGATTTTTAGCTGTTCTTCCAATTGTGATAGAGTTTTCGGTTCTCCTTCAAATTCTTCCCGGTGTCGGCCAAGACGCGCCCCCCAGGCGCCGGTTTCTTGGCCGCCTCACTGCAAGTATTGGTCGGGTCCCTACGCCTGAGTGTTGCGAGTTTGAAGGAAAATTACCATGTTATTTTTTCAGGACTAACACTTAATAAAAATTTTTTGTAAATAATGGATATTTCTAAAATTTACTAAAGTAGTGGGGTACTTTAGTCACTAAACCCCATTATAAGTAAAAAATTTATGCAAAAACCCCTTTTTTTGTTGTAGGAAAAACCTTTTGAATTTTAAAGAAGAGTCTTCACTGTAAAGATCATATTCATTTCATTCAATTTAAAAGATCACTGAAAAGGGGATAACGTAAACAATAGACTCCCAAAAATTTCTTTTTTATTTGGCGGCGGTGACAATGGCTTCTTTTCCTTTCGACGGGACTTATAAAAATTTTGAAGTAAAATTTTCTAAGATTTAAAAAATTTAAGTTATGTAAGTTCTTGTTTTTTTAGTTATGTAGTATTTCAATAAAAAATGGTAAATTATAAAAACAGCAAAACAAGAAGTTTTTGACGGAACGATATACATGTTATATTTTAATACCATGACATACTGTAGATCAAGGGAGCAATGAAACTAAATATGTTGGGGAAATAATCTTATTTAAATGAATATATATATAAAATCTTCACTTTAATATAAAAAAAATTTGCGAAAGTTATGATTTAATTTGGCATTTCAATGATCAATTAAAAAAAAAAATCTAATTTTAAGTTTAAATTTTTTTTATTGTTTTATTATTATTTTTGGGAAATTTATTATAAAAAAAGGCTGGAGGAGTATGCTCAGCTCATAATAAAAATAATTTCGTATGTTGAATATATGAAACAAATAAATGAATTTACGTGTTGAAAAAATGATTGAAAAGGAAAAGTAAAAATTTTTATTTGATAAAAAAAAATTTGGATTCAAGTTACATTATTAACAGCAGTAACGAAAATAAAACATAAAACTTAACTTTCTATTAAAAATTTCCCAACTTTTTATGTTTTATGTAGGGCGATTGCATCGGTGGATACCTAATTAAATTTTTAGAAAAAAAAACTGTAAAAGAAGAAAATGTGAATTAGAAATCCCCATACTGAATATGTGTCATAGCTATAGTATCTTTTATAATTTGGCCTGGAGAGATTTATTGAAATTTGGTTTTTATAGGTGGGTGGTCTCAGAGAGTGTCGCCGGGAAATTGAACGTAGGAAATTAAGTGAAAAATCTGAGAGGAACTCAGAGTAAATTTACGGGAGAAGCGTACATGGCCTAATAAAATTTTTTGGGGGTTCTCAAATGTTGTAGTTTTTTTTTTTTTTTTTTTATTTATTTAAAAATAAAATTATCAATATATTAATTATCCAAACCTAGAAATGACATTCAAGCAAACGGAAACCAATAATCGACTTCAACACGATGTGCGGGAGTCGAATCCAAGACATCTTGTTATATAACAAAAAGAAAATAATTTTAGTGTGACCAATGAAAAAGTTTAAAAATTTGTTTTTTATTGTCATAAATAAAATAACCTAAAACCTAATCGACACCTTCCCGTTATGGAAATATATAAATTGTGTACTTTTTTAAAAATGTAAACTAATCAGGAAAAAAAGAGCTAAATTAAAATTTAAATTTCATCAAATTCTTGGCAATAACTAGAAAAAGCAATTTAAAGGAACTGCCCCTAATTAATAACCCATATTATTCATAAAAAAAACATAACTTTAAATAGCTAATCCCTAACCTTTTAACTTTACAAGTTTTTAAAAAATATGTATGATTTCTTTAAATTTAATTTATTATTTATTCCTTTCTTTTTCCCGTCTATAACAAAAGTAGGATGTAAGTGTATTATGCAAAATACAATTTTCAGTAGTTTAAAAAAATGTCGTTTAGGGTGCCAATACAAAATAGCTTTTAAAAAATGTTACCACTTGCTTTTTATTATTTGCAAGGATTTAAATTTTTACGAATTGAATAATTCTGTATTAAAGTACTCCAATTAGAAAAGGTTCAAAAACTATGGGCAATAATTGTACAGTTTTTGATAAGTCCGCTTTTGAAAGGGCTTTTGCACACACACTGCAGTTTTCAACTGCAATTATAAAGTAGGTATATTGATTTGAATCCACATTTGTATGTTTTATATTATATTGTTAGTTACCGTAACGTTAATGAAATTTTATAGGACGCTTAGAATGTTTAAATTATATTGAATTTCATTTCTAAAATTCCCTTTAATTGAGGCCATAGTGGCCCAGAGGTAAGATCTAACATTAAAATGCAAAAATTGGGGTTTTGTCCCAAAATTATCACGCGGGGACCGGGAAAATGAATTTTTAAAAAAAAAAGAATATTGACACGGAAATCATAAGGATCCAAATGTACTATAGGGTTCAAAAAAAAAATATAAATTTGAAATACTTACTTTTTTGATATAAATAGTATCTTTTTGATTTAAAATTTTTTGAAAAAAACCATTGTATAAATATTAGTCTGTATCGCACCATTCACGAGGCTCGATTGGGGCTTCTTTAAAATTTGGGGTAAAATTTTCGAATTATGTAAATATAAAAGCGACAATGCCATTAAAAATTTCTTTCATTGATTTTTTAATTTTACAGACAGGCAATAGCTTTTTTGAATTTTTTTTTTTATTTTAAAAATATTTTTTCAAACATTATATTTAATGTTTTATGCCGATAAACTTAGTTAGTTACTCATAAATTTTTAATTATTTTATAGCTTCGTAGTGCTTTCAAGCAATGAATTTTTTTAGATGTTTCAGTTTAAACTTTCAACATAATCGGGAAAGGGTTG
This sequence comes from Dione juno, assembly GCA_037127375.1. Taxonomy (NCBI): domain Eukaryota; kingdom Metazoa; phylum Arthropoda; class Insecta; order Lepidoptera; family Nymphalidae; genus Dione; species Dione juno. The sequence continues at coordinate 92,615 of JAXRJS010000121.1, read as the reverse complement.
TCACTCGAATGTGAAAAAAATTTAATTAAAATTGCGATAGGTTCGTTAAAGGTTTATTGTTTTATGGAAAAATTTTTTTTGAGTAAAAAATCTTTTTTAAAAATTTTTTTTTTGTTGGGGGTTGGGAGACTAAAATTTTAAAAAAACGGTTTTTTGGAAAAAATGTAAAATTTTGTTTTAAGGCCCTAGGCAAAATAAAAAATTGATTTTTCTGTTAAAATTTTGCCAATTTTTTTAACCCTTCCCCTTTTTATTTTATTGGGGGTTTACTTTATTCTTTTCAAAAAGTTCAAAGTATTTAAAATTTTTTCTTTTTGCAATAATATTTTTTAAAAAAATTTAAAAAAGGCGAAAAAATAAAAGGGGAAAAATTTAACCCGGTTTAAAACCCCAAAATAATTTAAAAACCAAAAATTTTTAGGGGACCTTTTTGGGGCTTTAAAACTTTCCCAAAAAAAAAAAAAATTCCCTTGTACAAGGGAGCTTTTCACTTTTCCAATCCACAAAATTCGAAAAAGGGTATTTTATTTTTTAAAATTTTTTTTAAGGGAAAAAGAAAAAACCAATTTTTTTTCATTTTGAAAAAAAAAAATTATGGGGGATGTTTAAAATTAAAATTTTTAAATACATTTACTTGTATTATAATCAAAGACCCATTTTTTTTACATAATGTTTGTTTTTTTTCTTTTTTAGAAATTCCATTCCAAAAAAAAGTCAAAAAATTACGATCAAAAGAAAAACCTTGTCCCGGTTTTTCAAAAGCAAAAAAATATCTTTTTCTTTTCAAAAAGATAGAAAGTTTTTTTTCCTTTTTTAAAAAATTCTTCCCTGTTTGGCCAAAGGCAAGGTTGGCCGGTTTCTTTTGGGGGGCTCATTTAGTATATGGGGAGGTTTAAGCCTAGGCCCACTAAAGGGGATTTTCCCCTGTTATTTTTCAATTTTTTTCCCTTTTTTTAATTGAAAAAATTTTTAAATTTTCAAAAGGAATAAAAAATTTAACTAAAATTTATTAAAATTTTGGGGGAAAAAATAATAAAAAATTTAAGTAAAAAATTAAATTTAAAAACCTTTTTGTTTTAAAAAATACCTTTTGGAATATTTTAGAAATTTTTCCGTAAAGTAATTCATTTCCCTTCAAAAAGCTGAAAGGGAAAAAAAGTTAAAACAAATTTAAATTTTCCCAAAAAATTCCTTGAAAAAATTATGAAATGTGTTTTTTTTCCTTTTGATGAAAATTAAAAAAAATTTTTAAGTAAAAATTTTAGCTTAAAATTTAGTAAAAATTTAAAGTCTTTTGGTTTTTTTAGTTTGTTTTGTTTCTTCCAATTTTGGTAATTTTTTCCCCCCAAACCGCGGGTGGCGACGGACCCCCCTTCCCGGGGGTTTAAATTAATAATGGGGGCCCCCCCGTAGCCTCAAGGTTTACCCAATTTTTAACAAATAAAGGTTTTTTTTGGGAATTTTAACTATAATTTAAATGGGGGTTTTTTAACCTAAAATAAAAAAAATTTTGAAAAAACCCTTTTTTTTTTAAAAAAATTTTTTTAAAAAATTTTTGAAAAAAAAATTTTCAAAGTTAAAAAGTAAAAAATTTGGCATTTTTTTCCCCAATGGGGCCCCCCCCCTTTTTTAAAAAAAAAAATTTTTAAAATTTAAAAAAAAAGTTTTAAATTTTTTTTTTTATTGTTTTTAAAAAATTAATTTTTAAAAAAAAAAATTTTAGGGGAAAATTTTTTATAAGAAAAGGCCTGGAAGTGATATTTGGGGGTTTTTTTCAAAAGCTTTCCCCCTTAAAAATAAAATTCTTTGTATTTTTGGGAATTAAAATTAAAAAAAATAAAAATAATTTCGTGTTTTAAATTTTTTTTTTTAAAATTTTTTTTATTTTGGGAAAAAAGGAAAAGTTTAAAAAAAAATTTTTAGTTTAAAAAAATAAAAAATTGAATTCGGTTTAAAATATTAAAAAAAAAAGTAAGAATTTTTTTGAACATAAAAAAATTTGTAACTTTTCTTTAAAACCAAATTTTTTAGCTGTAGGCGATTTATCGGTGGATACCTAATTGATATTTAGTAAATGTAAACTGTGAAAAAGAAAATGTGAATTAGAAATCGCCATACTGAATTGGTCAAGCTATTTGTATTTTTATAATTTGAGCCTGGAGAGATTTATTGCAATTTGGTTTTATAGGTGGGGTGGGCTTAGAGAGGTCGTCCGGAAATTAAAGTGGAAATTAAATGAAATAATCTGAGAGGAACTAGAGTAAATTACGGGAGAAGCGTCACATGCGCACTAAAAAAATTTTGGGTTCTCAAGTTGTAGTTTTTTTTTTTGTATTTAATTTTAAAAATAATTGATATCAATATTTATTCATATTTATATAAACACAACCAACACCTAGAAATCGACATTCACCAGCAAACGGCAACCAATAATCGACTTCAACCCAATTTGCGGGAGTCGAATCAAAGACATCTTGTTATATAACAAAAAGAAAATAATTTTAGTGTGACTTCAATGAAAAAGTTTAAAAGTTGCTTTTTATTGTTATAAATAGAATAACCTAAAAACCTAATCGACACCTTCTCCGTTACTGGTATATATATAAATTGTGTACTTTTTTCAAAATGTAGAACTAATCAGGAAAACAAGAGCTAAATTCAATTTAATTCATCAAATTCTTGGCAATAACTAGAGAAAGCAATTTAAAGGAACTGCACCTAATTAATAAGCCATATCTATTCATAAAGTAAACATAACTTTAAATAGCTAACTACACTAACCTTTTAACATTTACAAGTATTTAATAAATATGTATGATTTCATTAAATTATATATTATTATTATATTCCTTTCTGTTTCCCGTCTATAAACAAAAGTAGGATGTAAGGGATATTATGCTAAATACAATTTTCAGTAGCTTAAAAAATGTCGATTACGGGTGCCAATACAATACATAGCATTTAAAATATTACCACTTGTTTTTTTATTATTTGCAAGGATTTTAATTGTTACGAATTGAATCAATTCTGTTTTAAAGTACTCCAATTAAAATAGGTTCAATAACTAAGGCAATTTATTGTACAGCTTTTGATAACTCCGTTTTTGTAAGGCTTTTGCAGCACACACTGCAGTTTTCAACTGCAATTTATAAAGTGGGTATTTTGGTTTTTCAATCCACATTATGTATGCTTTATATTAATATTGTTAGTTACTCGTATACGTTAATGAAATTTTATAGGACGTCTTAGAAGCTGATTTAAATTATATTGAACTTTCATTGTCTAAAATTCCCCTTTAAATTTAGGCCATAGTGGCCCAGTAGGTAAGCATCTAACATTAAAGCAAAAATTGTGGTTTGATCCCCCAAAATTTTACGCGGGGGCTCGGGAAAATGAATTATTTAAAAAAAAAATGAATATTGACACGGCAACCCCATAAAAGGGTCCTAAATTTACTATATGGTTCAAGAAAAAAAAAAATAAAATTTTAAATTACTTTCTATTTTTATATAATATATATCTTTTTTATTTAAATTTTTTTGAAAAATTCCATTGGGATAAATATTAGTCTGTATCGCACCATTCACGAGGCTCGATTGGTGCTACTTTAATTAATGTAAATCTAACGAATTAATGTAAATATATCTATATATTTACATTTTTTTCAAATTATACGTTTCTGCTTAAATAATAGCGACAATGCCATCATAGAAAATTACTTTCATTGATTTTATAATTTCACAGACATGCAATAGCTTTTGTGAAATATTTTTTTATATTATATAATATTTTTTTAAACATTATATTTAATGTTTGTATGCCGATAAAACATTAGTTAGTTACTCACTACACTACTACTTAATATATTTTATAGCTATCGTACGTGCTTACAAGCAATGAATAATTTTTGTAGATGTTTCAGTTTAAACTATACAACATAATCGGAAGGATTGATCACTCGAATGTGAAAATTATTTAATTAAAATTGCGATAGGTTCGTATAAAAAAGGTTTATTTGTTATATATTGAAAATATTTGATTTGTATGTGTAATTATAATCTTTGGGTAACATAAGTTTTGTTGTGTATAATGTCGTAGGTGGTAGGTTAGCCACTAATATTGAAAAAAAATTCGGTTTTGTGTGAATAGTACAAGAATAAAGAATGAATGAATTTCAGTTGTAGGTATTCCGCTTAGGAAAAGACTACTTATAAAAATTGACGTATTTTTCTTTGTTACTAACTTATTGCCAATTTTTTTAACGCTAGGTCAACGGAACCTGTACCTGTAGGTTTTGATTACGCGGCGATTTGATCTTTTGATTGCGGTGTATCAAATTTCAATGCTTCGAAAGATTATTAAGTTGGATATTTGATATCTTTTCAGCTTAATAGGACCTCGCGATTTTAAGAAAATGATCTTGACAAACTTACAGGCAGACAAACAGATAGACGGACAACAAAGTGATTTCGGTGAGGGTTTCGGTTTCTTTTTGAGTTACGAAACCCTAGCAAATGATTTGACGACCAACCAATGACATGCTTGACTTGGTGTCACATCATTTATGTGGGGCATATATGAATACTCATTCAAAACACAAAACACAAAATGATCCGTTGTACAAGCGGAGACATTAGCATCTGACGCTCCGTTCCATTTGATTTCTCTGATATGGATGAAGAATGCAAGAAGAAATTGTTGGATTTTCAAGTTTTTGTGACGTTTCTCGTAGAAATTTAATCTTTACGCTATTATTTTTATTTTTTAAATGAGGAATTATGAAAATACTCATTTTTAAATTTCTATTTAAGAAAAAGAGTAAACTAAATTCATGGCTCCCGGTACTGTTGAAAATTCAAATTATCTTATTATATATCATTTGACTTTGTATTATCAAAGGTCAGAAGTACCTACTGTTAATTTTGACTTATATATGAATTTTAAAGTTATTATTCTTATTGTAGAGTTATTGCTTTGCTTAACTTACCAACAAAAAGCTCATAAATCTATCTATTAAACAGCATCAACAATTTTGATAAATATCCAATTACAGTTACCCTGAAGATTTTCTCAGGTTAGCAAAAACATTAATTCATTTTTCTTGTATAGCAAATAAAGATGAGAAAGAATTACTATTATTATGGCCTTAGTTTAAAATAATAACATTCACTTCTTCAGTATGCCTGTTTACCTTAATGGCTTATGAGGTATGGACAAATACGCTGTTGAACTTTGTGTTATTGTAGACTCATTTGGATGTCGAGTATGTGGAGTGTAAAATCGTAAGCCGTAGGCCCACATAAATGTGTATTTTCCCATGCTTGATTTTGCTATATTTTATTGAATTAACTAAATACTTAAATGTTACAATAGGTAATTAAAAAACTGTGTACTAGCAATAATAATTTATTAAAAATTTAGAAAAAGACGAGAAAAATAATAAAAAATTATAACGTAAATACTTAATATTAATTATAAAAACCAATAAATTGTTAAAAGTAGCCTTTGCGTCAATTATCTCTCTGGAGCTATAATTTCGTCGTACAAGTGAGAGCCTTGACACTTATCACATATCACCACAAAGTTCTGAAAAGAGTGGAAATATATACTGATTAAATTACAAATTAAATGTCACAACGAAAAACACAGCTATGGCCATATGAAACAATAATATGTAAATGTGGATATAATTTTTATACATACATACTATACGTATGTACGTATATTAATAACAAAGGCACCTAATATTTTAAGCATACCATGTTGTATTGCTGTCGGAGAAGATCCATTGCCACGTCAAAATTTCGATCAGAGCTTGTCCGTGTTTCTCCATCCGCACTTACTGACGGTTAGCTCGTTTCTTCCAATTGTGATTTAGGTTGTCGGTTCTCCTTCAAATTCTTCGCCGGCGTCGGCCAAGACGCGCACCCCAGTGCGCGGTTTCTTAACCGCCTCACGCAGGTATATGGTCAGGTTTCAGTTAAACTTACAACATAATCGAAGGTTTGATACTCAAAGGAAAAAATTATTTAATTTTAAATTGCAAAGGGTTCGTGAAAAAAGGTTTTTTCTTATATATTGAAAATTTTGATTTGTATTTATTATTCTTTGGGTAAAAAGTTTTTTGTTAAAATGTGGTGGGTGTGGGTTTACCCTAATATTGAAAAAAAAAAATCGGTTAAGTGTGAATAGTACAAGAATAAAGAATGAATGAATTTCATTTGTAGGTATTCCGCTGAGGAAAAGACTACTTATAAAAATTGACGTATTTTTCTTTGTTACTAACTTATTGCCAATTTTTTTAACGCTAGGTCAACGGAACCTGTACCTATAGGTTTTGATTACGCGGCGATTTGATCTTTTGATTGCGGTGTATCAAATTTCAATGCTTCAAAAGATTATTAAGTTGGATATTTGATATCTTTTCAGCTTAATAGGACCTCGCGATTTTAAGAAAATGATCTTGACAAACTTACAGGCAGACAAACAGATAGACGGACAACAAAGTGATTTCGGTGAGGGTTTCGGTTTCTTTTTGAGTTACGAAACCCTAGCAAATGACTTGACGACCAACCAATGACATGCTTAACTTGGTGTCACATCATTTATGTGGGGCATATATGAATACTCATTCAAAACACAAAACACAAAATGATTTAATATTCTTTATTGTACAAAAAAAAAAACATAAGAGTAACAACATAAAAAAAGAAAAAGTAGTACATAAGGTGGACTTATCCCTATAAGAGATCTCTTCCAGCCAACCTATAGTAGTGGATGAGTTTTTAAGCAGCGGGTAAGAATATAGTACAATTAATTCTATAATAAATTAGAAATACATATATAATTAATTATATGTCACACATAAATAAAACTTGATATATACAAATATGGAACTATAATATATACTAAATACTTACTTATTACAAATACATAAATATTCACAAACATATAATTACACCATACAAACATACATACATATACATATATAAATATACATACATAGATATACACATACATATACATATATACATATATATAAAAAATTAAAAAAAAACATGATACATACATACATAAGTGAGCTGAAAATAAGGTTATCACATTGATGACTGTCTGAAAATCAATTTACTCGTTTAAACTTGCGAGTAAGTGCTTTTTTAATTGACATTTGAAGGAAATGATGGTTGGACTATTTTGGATTGATTTAGGAAGTTGGTTCCACAGGGTTGCAGCATACACTGAGAAGGATTTCTGGAGGTATATAGTATTACTCTTAGGTATGTCTAGTGTCGGTATGACACACGACCGCCTAGAGCGTGTGGGAGTGGGAAGTATGTTAAAACGAGAGCGGAGATAAAGAGGATAATTTTCATAATTAAGAATTTTAAAAAGGAGTGTAAGTATGTGCATATCTCGGCGAAGGCGGATAGGAAGCCAATTAAGCTGAGCGCGAAATTGAGAAACGTGGTCAAACTTACGCAAACCAAAGATAAATCGTATGGCGAGATTTTGAAGACGCTCTAGCTTGTTTAATAGCTCCTCGGTCACATCCAAATAGCAAACGTCGGCGTAGTCAAGAATTGGCAGGAGAAGAGATTGCGCAAGCATAATTTTGGTTTTGTGAGGGAGGAAATATTGGAGACGCTTGAGAGAATGGAAAGAGAAATGCATGCGTTTGCTAATATCATTAATGTGTGAAGTCCAAGACATATTACTGTCAAAAATAAGGCCTAAATTTTTTATGTTTTTACAGTATTTAATTTCAACTCCCGAATACAAAATTTTCGGCGTTCAGTTAATCATTATAATCTGTACGATAAATGACAAACGTAAACACATTATTGTCAACATACTATGTCATGATTAATATGTTAACAAAAAAAAATTATGTACAAATTTAAACATTGCAAAGGAAAAAACAAAAAAAAAACAAAAAAGAATTGTAAATGTACTATACAGAAGTTAAACAAAACATAAACAGTAAAATATGCAACTATCATCTTATAATATGCTAACCGACCAAGTTAAGATGGTATAAACAATATAATTTAGTGGTCAACAGATTTCATAGCAGAACATTCCTGTATTAATTGTTTAAGTTCTGGCATGGATGAAATTTTAATTTTAGATTTGTTCTGAAGTAATATAATAATTACGCCATCAACTGTCCAGCATTTTTTTATACCAAAATGTTTACGTGCCGCTATGAAAACCTCTTGACGCGATCTAGTCAAAAATTCAGAAATAGTTATTTTAGTGCCCCTTAACGTCGTTTTGGCCTTCCAAACATTAGAACGGAGTTGCACGGAAGAAAATCTGATGAGGATAGGTCTGGAAGAGTTCTTCTTAGCACCCAATCTATGACAAGATTCTATTGATGTGGGCAACTTGTCTGACAACTTCATCTGGTTGGTTAATATGCCGGTTACCTTTTGAAGCACTATCTCGTCCTTGTCTTCTTCAACTCCATGAATTAGAAGAACCTTTCTTCTAGACAGTGTCTCCAGGCGGTCCATACCAAGCACAGCAAGTTCAACCTGTGACTTTAGTAGACCAAGAGTTTTCCACACAAGAGACTTAAAAGTATAAAATTCTGCTGTTAAGGTTTTAACAGTTGGCGTAGATCCAGACTGTGAGAGGTTCTTCTCAAACTCGCCCATTCTTGAGGAAAACATAGATGACAGTTCTTCCATACCCTTTAGAAGTTGGTTCACTGGTGTTTCCATTTTTATATTGTTTATTATTTGTTGAAAGTGTGTTAGAAAGTTAGTTTATAATCAACTTAGCACAAGAATGTAAGATTTAGCACATATGTACACTTAATTACTTTTTATTTATAAAAATAATACAGAGCAAACAAAAACGTGTCTATTCACTCTGATATCTACCCGCAATATCCGTTGTACAAGCGGAGACATTAGCATCTGACGCTCCGTTCCATTTGATTTCTCTGATATGGATGAAGAATGCAAGAAGAAATTATTGGATTTTCAAGTTTTTGTGACATTTCTCGTAGAAATTTAATCTTTACGCTATTATTTTTATTTTTTAAATGAGGAATTATGAAAATACTCATTTTTAAATTTCTATTTAAGAAAAAGAGTAAACTAAATTCATGGCTCCCGGTACTGTTGAAAATTCAAATTATCTTATTATATATCATTTGACTTTGTATTATCAAAGGTCAGAAGTACCTACTGTTAATTTTGACTTATATATGAATTTTAAAGTTATTATTCTTATTGTAGAATTATTGCTTTGCTTAACTTACCAACAAAAAGCTCATAAATCTATCTATTATACAGCATCAACAATTTTGATAAATATCCAATTACAGTTACCCTGAAGATTTTCTCAGGTTAGCAAAAACATTAATTCATTTTTCTTGTATAGCAAATAAAGATGAGAAAGAATTACTATTATTATGGCCTTAGTTTAAAATAATAACATTCACTTCTTCAGTATGCCTGTTTACCTTAATGGCTTATGAGGTATGGACAAATACGCTGTTGAACTTTGTGTTATTGTAGACTCATTTGGATGTCGAGTATGTGGAGTGTAAAATCGTAAGCCGTAGGCCCACATAAATGTGTATTTTCCCATGCTTGATTTTGCTATATTTTATTGAATTAACTAAATACTTAAATGTTACAATAGGTAATTAAAAAACTGTGTACTAGCAATAATAATTTATTAAAAATTTAGAAAAAGACGAGAAAAATAATAAAAAATTATAACGTAAATACTTAATATTAATTATAAAAACCAATAAATTGTTAAAAGTAGCCTTTGCGTCAATTATCTCTCTGGAGCTATAATTTCGTCGTACAAGTGAGAGCCTTTACACTTTTCACATATCACCACAAAGTTCTGAAAAGAGTGGAAATATATACTGATTAAATTACAAATTAAATGTCACAACGAAAAACACAGCTATGGCCATATGAAACAATAATATGTAAATGTGGATATAATTTTTATACATACATACTATACGTATGTACGTATATTAATAACAAAGGCACCTAATATTTTAAGCATACCATGTTGTATTGCTGTCGGAGAAGATCCATTGCCACGTCAAAATTACGATCAGATCTTGTCCCGTGTTTCTCCATCAGCACTACTGATCGTTTAGCTCGTTCTTCCAATTGTGATAGAGTTTTCGGTTCTCCTTCAAATTCTTCCCGGTGTCGGCCAAGACGCGCACCCCAGTTGCGCCGGTTTCTTGGCCGCCTCACTGCAAGTATATGGTCAGGGTCTCCTACAGCCTGAGCTGCTTGCGAGCTTGAAGGTAAATTAACCATGTTACTCTTTGCACGGACTAACACTTAATGAAAGATTTTTGTAAATACATGGATATTTAACTATAATTTACTAAAGTAGTGGGGTACTTAGTCACTAAAACCCCATTATAAGTAAACAATTATGCTAAAATCACCTTTTTTGTTGTCAGGTAAAACCTTTTGATATTTAAAACAATAGTCTTCACTGTAAAGATCATATTCATTTCATTCAAGTTAAAGACACTGTAAAGGATAATGTAAACAGTAGATTCCCAGAAATTTCATTTGTTACTTAGGCGGCGGTGACAATGACGCTTCTTTTTTTTTATTGTTATTATTATATATTTTTAGGAATTATTATAGAAAAAGGCTGGAGTGAGTATGCTACAGCTCATAATAAAAATAATTCTCGTATGTTGAATATATGTAAACAAATAAATGAATTTACGTGTTGATAAAATGATTGAAAAGGAAAAGTAAAATATTTTTAGTTGATACATAAAAATTTGAGATTCATGTTACAATAATTGAATAAGCAGTAACGAATAATAGAAACATAAAACATGTAACTTTCTATTAAAATTTCCAACTTTTTTATGTTTTCATGTAGGGCGATTGCATCGGTAGGTATACCTAATTGATATTTAGTAAATGTAAAACTGTGAAAGAAGAAAAACGTGAATTAGAAATCGCCATACTGAATATGTGTCATAGCTATATGTATACTTTTTTAATTCGAGCCTGGAGAGTATTTATTGCAATTGGTTTTATAGGTGGATTGGTTTCTAGAGAGTGTCGTCCGGAATTGAACGTAGGAAATTAAGTGAAATAATCTGAGAGGAACTCAGAGTAAATTACGGGAGAAGCGTCACATGCGCACTAATAAAATATTTTAGGTTCTCAAATGTTGTAGTTTTTTTTTTGTATTTAATTTTAAATACTAATATAATATCAATATATTATATAAATCTCCGGTTACCAGAGTAACAACACAACCAACACCTAGAAATCGACATTCACCAGCAAACGGCAACCAATAATCGACTTCAACACAATGTGCGGGAGTCGAATCCAAGACATCTTGTTATATAACAAAAAGAAAATAATTTTAGTGTGACTTCAATGAAAAAGTTTAAAAGTTGCTTTTTATTGTCATAAATAGAATAACCTAAAAACCTAATCGACACCTTCTCCGTTACTGGTATATATATAAATTGTGTACTTTTTTCAAAATGTAGAACTAATCAGGAAAACAAGAGCTAAATTCAATTTAATTCATCAAATTCTTGGCAATAACTAGAGAAAGCAATTTAAAGGAAATTTAAAGGAACTGCACCTAATTAATAAGCCATATCTATTCATAAAATAAACATAACTTTAAATAGCTAACTACACTAACCTTTTAACATTTACAAGTATTTAATAAATATGTATGATTTCATTAAATTATATATTATTATTATATTCCTTTCTGTTCCCCGTCTATAAACAAAAGTAGGATGTAAGTGATATTATGCTAAATACAATTTTCAGTAGCTTAAAAAATGTCGATTACGGGTGCCAATACAATACATAGCATTTAAAATATTACCACTTGCTTTTTATTATTTGCAAGGATTTCCATTGTTACGAATTGAATCAATTCTGTATTAAAGTACTCCAATTAGAAATAGGTTCAATAACTATAGGCAATATTATTGTACAGCTTTTGATAAGCTCCGCTTTTGTAAGGCTTTTGCAGCACACACTGCAGTTTTCAACTGCAATTTATAAAGTAGGTATATTGTATTTGCAATCCACATTATGTATGCTTTATATTATATATTGTTAGTTACTCGTATACGTTAATGAAATTTTATAGAACGTCTTAGAAACTGGTTTAAATTATATTGAACTTTCATTGTCTAAAATTCCCTTAATTGAGGCCATAGTGGCCCAGTAGGTAAGCATCTAACATTAAATGCAATAATTGTGGTTTGATCCCATAATTATCACGCGGGGACTCGGGAAAATGAATTATTTTAATAAAAAAATGAATATTGACACGGCAACTCATGAAGGATCCTAAATGTACTATATGGTTCAAGAAAAAAATAATAAATTTGAAATTACTTACTATTTTGATATAATATAGTATCTTTTTGATTTAAATATTTTTTGAATAATTCCATTGGTATAAAATATTAATCTGTATCGCACCATTCACGAGGCTCGATTGGTGCTTCTTTAATTGGTGTAAATCTTACGAATTAATGTAAATATAATAGCGACAATGCCATCATAGAAAATTACTTTCATTGATTTTATAATTTCACAGACATGCAATAGCTTTTGTGAAATTTTTTTTATATTATATAATATTTTTTCAAACATTATATTTAATGTTTGTATGCCGATAAAACTTTAGTTAGTTACTCACTACTGTTCTTAATATATTTTATAGCTGTCGTATGTGCTTACAAGCAATGAATAATTTTTGTAGATGTTTCAGTTCAAACTACAACATAATCGGAAGGATTGATCACTCGAATGTGAAAATTATTTAATTAAAATTGCGATAGGTTCGTGTGAAAGGTTTATTTGTTTTATGGCTTAATGGCTTATGAGGTATGAACAAATACGCTGTTGAACTTTGTGTTGTTGTAGACTCATTTGGATGTCGAGTATGTGGAGTGTAAAATCGTAAGCCGTAGGCCAACATAAATGTGCATTTTCCCATGCTTGATTTTGCTATATTTTACTCTTATATTTTATTGATTTAACTAAATTCTTACAATAGGTTACAATAGGTAATTAAAAAACTGTGTACTAGCAATAATAATTTATTAAAAATTTAGAAAAAGACGAGAAAAACAATGAAAAATTATAACGTAAACACTAAATATTAATTATAAAAACCAATAAATTGTTAAAAGTAGCCTTTGCGCCAATTATCTTTCTGGAGCTATAATTTCGTCGTACAAGTGAGAGCCTTTACACTTTTCACATATCACCACAAAGTTCTGAAAAGAGTGGAAATATATACTGATTAAATTACAAATTAAATGTCACAACGAAAAACACAGCTATGGCCATATGAAACAATAATATGTAAATGTGGATATAATTTTTATACATACATACTATACGTATGTACGTATATTAATAACAAAGGCACCTAATATTTTAAGCATACCATGTTGTATTGCTGTCGGAGAAGATCCATTGCCACGTCAAAATTACGATCAGATCTTGTCCCGTGTCTCTCCATCAGCACTACTGATCGTTTAGCTCGTTCTTCCAATTGTGATAGAGTTTTCGGTTCTCCTTCAAATTCTTCCCGGTGTCGGCCAAGACGCGCACCCCAGTTGCGCCGGTTTCTTGGCCGCCTCACTGCAAGTATATGGTCAGGGTCTCCTACAGCCTGAGCTGCTTGCGAGCTTGAAGGTAAATTAACCATGTTACTCTTTGCACGGACTAACACTTAATGAAAGATTTTTGTAAATACATGGATATTTAACTATAATTTACTAAAGTAGTGGGGTACTTTAGTCACTAAAACCCCATTATAAGTAAACAATTATGCTAAAATCACCTTTTTTGTTGTCAGGTAAAACCTTTTGATATTTTAAAGAAGAGTCTTCACTGTAAAGATCATATTCATTTCATTCAAGTTAAAGATCACTGTAAAGGGATAACGTAAACAATAGACTCCCAGAAATTTCATTTGTTACTTAGGCGGCGGTGACAATGTCGCTTCTTCTTCCTATTCGACTGGACTTATTATAAAATTTTGAAGTAAACATTTTCTAAGCATTTAAATAATTAAGTTATGTAAAGCTTCTTGTAAGTTTTAGTTATGTAGTATTTCAATACAAAATGGTAAATTTATAAAAACATGCAAAACAAGAACGTATGTTTGACGGAACGTAAGTGATATTATGATAAATACAATTTTCAATAGCTTAAAAAAGGTCGATTACGGGTGCCAATACAATACATAGCATTTAAAATATTACCACTTGCTTTTTATTATTTGCAAGGATTTCAATTGTTACGAATTGAATCAATTTTGTATTAAAGTGCTCCAATTAGAAATAGGTTCAATAACTATAGGCAATATTATTGTACAGCTTTTGATAAGCTCCGCTTTTGTAAGGCTTTGGCAGCACACACTGCAGTTTTCAACTGCAATTTATAAAGTAGGTATATTGTATTTGCAATCCACATTATGCATGCTTTATATTATATATTGTAAGTTACTCGTATACGTTAATGAAATTTTATAGGAGGTCTTAGAAACTGGTTTAAATTATATTGAACTATCATTGTCTAAAATTCCCTTAATTGAGGCCATAGTGGCCCAGTAGGTAAGCATCTAACATTAAATGCAATAATTGTGGTTTGATCCCATAATTATCACGCGGGGACTCGGGAAAATGAAATATTTTAATAAAAAAATGAATATTGACACGGCAACTCATGAAGGACCCTAAATACACAATATGGTTCAAGAAAAAAATAATAAATTTGAAATTACTTACTATTTTGATATAATATAGTATCTTTTTGATTTAAATATTTTTTGAAAAATTCCATTCGTATAAAATATTAGTCTGTATCGCACTATTCACGAGGCTCGATTGGTGCTTCTTTAATTGGTGTAAATCTAACGAATTAATGTAAATATAATAGCGACAATGCCATCATAGAAAATTACTTTCATTGATTTTATAATATCACAGACATGCAATAGCTTTTGTGAATTTTTTTTTATATTATATAATATTTTTTCAAACATTATATTTAATGTTTGTATGCCGATAAAACTTTAGTTAGTTACTCACTACTTTTCTTAATATATTTTATAGCTATCGTACGTGCTTACAAGCAATGAATAATTTTTGTAGATGTTTCAGTTCAAACTACAACATAATCGGAAGGATTGATCACTCGAATGTGAAAATTATTTAATTAAAATTGCGATAAGTTCGTGTGAAAGGTTTATTTGTTTTATGGCTTAATGGCTTATGAGGTATGAACAAATACGCTGTTGAACTTTGTGTTGTTGTAGACTCATTTGGATGTCGAGTATGTGGAGTGTAAAATCGTAAGCCGTAGGCCAACATAAATGTGCATTTTCCCATGCTTGATTTTGCTATATTTTACTCTTATATTTTATTGATTTAACTAAATTCTTAAATAGGTTACAATAGGTAATTAAAAAACTGTGTACTAGCAATAATAATTTATTAAAAATTTAGAAAAAGACGAGAAAAATAATGAAAAGTTATAACGTAAACACTAAATATTAATAATAAAAACCAATAAATTGTTAAAAGTAGCCTTTGCGCCAATTATCTCTCTGGAGCTATAATTTCGTCGTACAAGTGAGAGCCTTTACACTTTTCACATATCACCACAAAGTTCTGAAAAGAGTGGAAATATATACTGATTAAATTACAAATTAAATGTCACAACGAAAAACACAGCTATGGCCATATGAAACAATAATATGTAAATGTGGATATAATTTTTATACATACATACTATACGTATGTACGTATATTAATAACAAAGGCACCTAATATTTTAAGCATACCATGTTGTATTGCTGTCGGAGAAGATCCATTGCCACGTCAAAATTACGATCAGATCTTGTCCCGTGTTTCTCCATCAGCACTACTGATCGTTTAGCTCGTTCTTCCAATTGTGATAGAGTTTTCGGTTCTCCTTCAAATTCTTCCGGTGTCGGCCAAGACGCGCACCCCAGTTGCGCCGGTTTCTTGGCCGCCTCACTGCAAGTATATGGTCAGGGTCTCCGACAGCCTGAGCTGCTTGCGAGCTTGAAGGTAAATTGACCATGTTACTCTTTGCACGGACTAACACTTAATGAAAGATTTTTGTAAATACATGGATATTTAACTAAAATTTACTTCAATAAACAAGTCACTAAAACCCCATTATAAGTAAACAATTATGCTAAAATCACCTTTTTTATTGTCAGGTAAAACCTTTTGATATTTAAAATAATAGTCTTCACTGTAAAGATCATATTCATTTCATTCAATTTAAAGATACTGTAAAGGATAACGTAAAGAATAGATTCCCAGAAATTTCATTTGTTACTTAGGCGGCGGTGACAATGACGCTTCTTATTTTTTTATTGTTATTATTATATATTTTTAGGAATTATTATAGAAGAAGGCTGGAGTGAGTATGCTACAGCTCATAATAAAAATAATTCTCGTATGTTGAATATAAGTAAACAAATAAATGAATTTACGTGTTGATAAAATGATTGAAAAGAAAAAGTAAAATATTTTTAGTTGATACATAAAAATTTGAGATTCATGTTACAATAATTAAATAAGCAGTAACGAATAATAGAAACATAAAACATGTAACTTTCTATTAAAATTTCCAACTTTTTTATGTTTTCATGTAGAGCGATTGCATCGGTAGGTATACCTAATTGATATTTAGTAAATGTAAAACTGTGAAAGAAGAAAAATGTGAATTAGAAATCGCCATACTGAATATGTGTCATAGCTATATGTATTTTTTTATAATTTGAGCCTGGAGAGTATTTATTGCAATTGGTTTTATAGGTGGGATGGTCTCTAGAGAGTGTCGTCCGGAATTGAACGTAGGAAATTAAGTGAAATAATCTGAGAGGAACTCAGAGTAAATTACGGGAGAAGCGTCACATGCGCACTAATAAAATATTTTGGGTTCTCAAATGTTGTAGTTTTTTTTTTGTATTTAATTTTAAATACTAATATAATATCAATATATTATATAAATCTCCGGTTACCAGAGTAACAACACAACCAACACCTAGAAATCGACATTCACCAGCAAACGGCAACCAATAATCGACTTCAACACAATGTGCGGGAGTCGAATCCAAGACATCTTGTTATATAACAAAAAGAAAATAATTTTAGTGTGACTTCAATGAAAAAGTTTAAAAGTTGCTTTTTATTGTCATAAATAGAATAACCTAAAAACCTAATCGACACCTTCTCCGTTACTGGTATATATATATAAATTGTGTACTTTTTTCAAAATGTAGAACTAATCAGGAAAACAAGAGCTAAATTCAATTTAATTCATCAAATTCTTGGCAATAACTAGAGAAAGCAATTTATAGGAACTGCACCTAATTAATAAGCCATATCTATTCATAAAATAAACATAACTTTAAATAGCTATCACTAACCTCTTAACATTTACAAGTATTTAATAAATATGTATGATTCCATTAAATTATATATTATTATTATATTCCTTTCTGTTCCCCGTCTATAAACAAAAGTAGGATGTAAGTGATATTATGCTAAATACAATTTTCAGTAGCTTAAAAAAAGGTCGATTACGGGTGCCAATACAATACATAGCATTTAAAATATTACCACTTGCTTTTTATTATTTGCAAGGATTTCAATTGTTACGAATTGAATCAATTTTGTATTAAAGTACTCCAATTAGAAATAAGTTCAATATCTATAGGCTATATTATTGTACAGCTTTTGATAAGCTCCGCTTTTGTAAGACTTTTGCAGCACACACTGCAGTTTTCAACTGCAATTTATAAAGTAGGTATATTGTATTTTCAATCCACATTATGTATGCTTTATATTATATATTATTAGATACTCGTATATGTTAATGAAATTTTATAGGACGTCTTAGAAGCTGGTTTAAATTATATTGTCCTACTTTATATTGTCTAAAATTCCCTTAAATGCGGCCATAGTGGGCCAGTAGGTAAGCATCTAACAGTAAATGCAATTATTGTTGTTTGATCCCATAATTATCACATGGGGACTCGGGAAAATGAATTATTTTTATAAAAAAATGAATATCGACACGGCAACTCGTGAAGGATTCTAAATGTACTGTATGGTTCAAGAAAAAAATTAAAAATTTGAAATAACTTACTATTTTGATATAATATGGGATCTTTTTGATTAAAAATATTTTTTGAAAAATTCCATTCGCATAAAATGTTAGTCTGTATCGCACCATTCACGAGGCTCGATTGGTGCTTCTTTAATTAATGTAAATCTAACGAATTAATGTAAATATACCTATATATTTACATTTTTTCAAATTATACGTTTCTGTTTAAATAATAGCGACAATGCCATCATAGAAAATTACTTTCATTGATTTTACAATTTCACAGACATGCAATTGTCAAATATTTTTTTTTATATTATGCAATATATTTTTAAACATTATATTTTATGTTTGTATGCCGATAGAACTTTAGCTAGTTACTCACTACTGTTCTTAATATATTTTAAAGCTGTCGTATGTGCGTAAAAGCAACGAATAATTTTTGTAGATGTTGCAGTTCAAACTATAACATAATCGGAAAGATTGATTACTCGAATGTGAAAATTATTTAATTTAAATTGCGATAGATTATAGCTATCAGATTTATTTCCATATCTGGAAGTCCAATTAAAAATTACCTGTTTCGAATTGAATGCTTTTAAAGAAGATGGCCATAAATTACAAAAATATGTATTTTTTATATTTTTCGATATAAAAACTAATGAATAATAGATATAAAATTTAATAGATATAAATGGTAAAAGAGTACAAGACGCCATTTCATTAGACGACCGATTTTAGAAAATATGTTGTCCATCTTATAGGGACCCCTTAAAAGAAAACGAAAATAAATTCTTATTAAATCAACAATTCTTAAATAACAAGATAAAATTAACAATGTCTGCAAAACATTGATTTCAAATATAACGATATTTTAATCCTTTTATCTTAAATCATTCGTATCATTTCTATGATAAAAATCAATTGTAAAACTTCAAATGACTCTTTTGTATAAAGTTCTTACTGGAACTTAAATTTTCACAAATAGAAGTGGTACAGCTAGTAAATTGCGACATTAATTGACTTCACTCATAGCTTTGGACTTTTCTTTTTAATATTAATCTATTTCTTAAATAGTACATTAGGAACTTTTGAGAACGTAAGAAAATAATTAATTTAAAATGTTTGCTTACTTAGTATGTTATTAAGGTTGTATTATATTTGTAGATTTTAGATTTTTTATCCGACTATATTTGTTACTTCAATAATTAACTTAACAAGACAAAGCGTGGCATTACGGCTTAATGTCTCGGGAGGTGGAAAGCGTAGAACAGAGTGTCTTAATATTAGGTTTCGTCTGCTTAACCTGAGTGAAGCTAAAAAATACTTAACCACATCCGCTTAGTCACATATGTAATTTAAAAGCTATTATTAATTGATTAATTATCTCATTTTGTGACACTTTATTAACCAAAAATGATGCAATTAAACCATAAAGACCATAATAAACTAATTAATAAAGAAAAGCTTTTTCATAGTTTTTTTTTCCCGACCATTTCAATATAACAGGTCATATTTACGGTGATTCTTTTTCAACATTTTGTCAGGATAATAATAATAATAAAGTTAAATTAAGTCTTCCATATAAGAACTTGAATGATTATAAATTCCGTTATTATAAAATATAGGTATTAGAAACGGTTATTCTTTATTTCTACACTAGCGGCTCACCGCGGCAGCTTCGCCCGCTTGAACAATACGAATATACTATCTAGTAATCTGAAGTATTGAAATTTTTACCGACATCACTATTCATACATTGAATCCACATATTAATTTTCCTTTCAAACACTCTGTATGTGAAAAAATGGAAAAATTAATCGTAAATCGCATCCCAACAGAATACCGGGATTAAAAGTAGCCCATATGTTGCTCCACAACCTCCTCCATTTTCAGTGAAGTTTCAAAAACAGCAGTTGTGCAGCTCCGGAATTTAGCCCGCATAAACAGAATGACAGACAGACAGACGAAACTATTACTTTGAACACTTAAAAAAAACACAATAACTTTGACATTACAAACATACACTTCAATTTTATTTATATCTTGTATAGATAATTGAGTTTCCGTCAATATGCCATAGCACAGTCACATTGCACCCTTAATGGATACTACTGTACGTAAGACATATATTTTACATAATTATCTTTAAGTAGAAACGCATTATGGCGACTAGGTATAGCCGCCATAATATAAAATTAAATTAATTGTAGGTAACCATTTGTGGTAACCTTCTTCATGATATTATTTTCCGCTTAAATACCTTCATATGAAAATGGATAAGAAACTTCCAAGTTAAGTCAACTAAAGAGAAGAAGAAGAAGTTAAGTTACATTAATGCGATATGAAATGATATTTTAATATTGATAGGTATACAATATCAAAAAAAAAGACTATTTGTTACTATAGTACTAGTAGTAGATACTATACTAGTAGTTACTATAAATAGTTGTACGATCTTCGTTACTTGTTACTCGAAATTTTATGAATTTCAACAAAAAATTTATAGCATATATGTATATGATAAAATGGTTAATTGGATGTTTGTATAGATAGTAAAATACTAACTTTGTTTGTGTTGCAAAAAATAATACTGTGAATAGAACTGTAATAGTACAATTAAAAAATATCAGTCAAGTGCGAGGAGTACTCGCGCACCGAGTGTTTCGTCACTATTTCATGGTTATAGGTATAGATATATATATATATATATATATAATATATATATATATATATATATATATATATATATTATATATATAGATATATATATACATATATTAGACTCTTACCCATGCTTATAAACTAATCCCTACAGAGGTTGGTTAGAAAAGATCACTTATAGAGATAAGTTCATTTTTGCGACTAGGTTTTTATGTTTAGACCCATGTATGGTTTTAGTACTATAAGAACGTTATATAAGATCCCACTTTTATAAGATAATAAATTATATTAGTTACAATTGCACAATGGCTGTTACAAAAGTATACGTTCAATAAGCTATAGTAGAAAAGGTGCATATAGGTAATTGGTATATTTTATAATATTATATACAAAAGGCGGGTCGTTATCCTTTCCGAGATTATCAGATTTCCACACCGCTGTGATTTCAGGTTGCGAAGTTTTGTCGACGCCGCAAACTGTTAAATGACGTCTTATGAGATCGGGTTTTCTCTTAATGACCATACCGTGTAACACTATCGTGTACATACTATTTATGTTTTCTTAACATAATAGTTATAATAATGTAAAAGTATAACAACTTGTTCTTGCCAGATATTTTTTATAAAGCACTACACTTATATATGTTTCACGTTCTTAATATAATAATAATAATAATAGCCCCCCAAAATCCTACCTTACGTCCTAGCTGAACATCCTGCTAACGTGGGGGCGGTAACGTGTACAATCAAAACTTACACGGCCAACAAGGTTAAGGTAACCCATCAATATGGAGACTCGAAATAGGAATACACGTATAGGGCCGCTTCCCGGGGTGATCGCCGGGCACGTCTGCAGCTGGCCACGGGCGTGACAGTATGTCTGCACAAATATAAATATTTTATAAAAAATTTATTATAAATTTTATATATAAAATATATATTTAAAATTTTTAAAATTATATAAAAAATATAATAAAATTATATAATAAATATATTTTAATATATATATTATATAATATTATATATAATAAATTTTAAAAATATATTACTTAAGATACTATATTAAATATTTTTAAAATTTTAATAATTATATATTTTATATATATAATATTAATAATTATATTATATGAACTATACTTTTTTTTAAGAGAACCAGAACATAAATCATAAGTATCACTATCGTTTGGGGTAGCCCCCTCATAATGTATTGTTTGGGTTGTGTAAGCCGCTTAAATATTGGTAAAATAAATTTTTGGTGACATAAATTATATTTTTAAAAAACTTTTTTTCTTAGTAACTTCTAAAAAGGTTATTTATTTTTAATGAAGAAATATAAATTCGAATCCCAAAGCCAGTAATACAACAAAGCCAAATTTTGTATTTGCAAAAAGGAATAGAAAGTAAAAGTAAAAAGTGGATTCCGCCCCTGGATTATTTTCACAAAACTTTACCTCTTAAAACAATGTTTCCATCATTTATTATTTTTAAAGTGTATTACTGTTTGTACTAATTACACAAAAAAAATGTAAAAAAACCAAATAAATTAGGGTACCTTTTTTATATTAAATTAAAATAAACTATACTTTAATTGTTCAAATTTAAAGGAGTTAATGTGACGATTGTAGGTTTTTTTTTATTTACCCGCTTCATCCTCATAAAGCCCCGGGATCGGTCATTTATATTTTTTTGTTTTGCACAATTCTTATAACCAAACTTATTTTTGGGAGCCCTTTTTTTTTTTAAGCATCTAAAATTATATAATTCAATACAAAATTAAATAATTTAATGCATTGTAAATTTTTTAATATTTTTTAGTTCTCTCATTTATGTATATATAAATATATATATGTATAATTGTATATACAAATTTTTTTGATTTTTTTTTTTTGGGGATTTGGGGTATATAATTAATTTTTATTTTTTTTTTAATGTTTTTTATTTATTTAAAAATATATTATATTAATTTTATTTATTTTTAATAATTGTAATATGGGATATAAAAATATTATTATATATTATAATATATATATATATCTATTATATTATGATTATATATTATAATATATTTTAATTATATTAATTTTTTTGTATTTATTTATTTCCCATTTTAAAAATTATGGGGATTATATATATATTATACTCTTACCCGATGCTTATAACTAATCCACTACCATAGGTTGGTTAGAAAAGATCACTTATAGAGATAAGTTCATTTTTGCGAACTATGTTTTTAATGTTTTAACCCATGTATGTTTTTAGTACTATAAAGAACTTTATATAAGATCCCACTTTTATAAGATAATAAATTATATTATTTACATTGCACAATGGCTGTTACAAAATTATACGTTCAATAAAGCTATAGTGAAAAGGGTATTAGGTAATTGGTATAATTTTATAATATGTATATACAAAGGCGGTCGTTATCCTTTCCAAGATTATCAAGATTTCCACACCGCTGTGATTTCAGGTTGCGAAGTTTTGTCGACGCCGCAAACTTGTTAATGACGTCTTAATGAAGATCGTGTTTCTCTTAATGACCATACCGTGTAACACTATCGTGTACATACTATTTATTGTTTTCTTAAACATAATATTTATAATGTAAAAGTATAACAACTTTTCTTGCCAGATATTTTTTTATAAAGCACTACATTATTATATTTTTTCACGTTCTTAATATAATAATAATAATAATAATAAGCCCCCCAAAATCCTACCTTACGTCCTAGCTGAACATCCTGCTAACGTGGGGGGCGGTAACGTGTACAATCAAAACTTACACGGCCAACAAGGTTAAGGTAACCCATCAATATGGAGACTCGAAATAGGAATACACGTATAGGGCCGCTTCCCGGGGGTGATCGCCGGGGCACGTCTGCAGCTGGCCACGGGCGTGACAGTATGCTAGCCAGTGACTCTCGTAATTCCGACTGGGCGAGAGTCGAGGACAGGGGGGCTGGGGAAAGGTCCTCAGAAGTTACAGTCGGGAGATGTAGTAGTAGGAGTAAAGCAGTATCACCAGTTGATGATGTTTTGCAAGAGGCAAGAGCCAATCAACTTGCAACCACTAAGACTGGCAAACCAAGGGAGCGTATGAAATGGGATGATGAAACAAATATATTTATCATGCGCACATATTACTATATAACTAAACTTGAGACAGATAAAACTATGTATTGTAGTAAACTTTATGACAATTTTGTACAAAAATATCCACACCTTAAAGTATAAAGTATGAAAAAGATAATGCTAAGCCGGAAGAATTTTTAGACACGTTAAAGCAAAAGTTAGCACTCAAATCCCAAAGATTAGCAAGATATACTAAATCTCTGAAACGTAAATTTGACAACAAATTATTCTCAAGTACGAAACAGGTTTTTATAGAACTTTAAAAAATTAATTACCTAGAAACGAAGAGGCTACTAGAGAGTTACTTACCCAGAAGCATTTAAAAATTACTGGATGAATGTGTGGAAAAAGCAAGGGAATCACAATGACAAAGCTAATTGGATAGAAAATGAAGAACAAAAATGGAAACATATACAACAAATGGACTTCTCTCAAATAACAACTGCAGACTTAGAGCATACTTTAACCAAAACAAAAAATTGGAAAGCTGCTGGGGTGGATAATATACACTGCTTTTGGTACAAAAAGCTCTCTACAATTCAAAAAACGCTGGCGAGCATTATCACAGATTTAATACGGACTAATGAAAATATGCCTGATTTCCTTACTAGAGGGATTACATATATGATACCTAAAATAAAAATAACTGAAGATCCATCTCAATACAGACCTATAACTTGCTTACCAACTATTTACAAGATTATAACTTCATGCTTAACATTAAAGGTAAATAACCACGTAACACATAACAACATCCTATCTGAAGAGCAAAAGGGATGCAGACAGAATCATAGAGGGTGCAAGGAACAACTTGTTATAGACAGTGTAATTTTGAAACATGCAACTACGC
This sequence comes from Dione juno, assembly GCA_037127375.1. Lineage (NCBI taxonomy): Eukaryota > Metazoa > Arthropoda > Insecta > Lepidoptera > Nymphalidae > Dione > Dione juno. Next base: position 67,797 of record JAXRJS010000121.1, on the reverse strand, counting down.
GCCATAGAAACTTAAATTTAGCATATGTTGATTATAAAAAAGCTTTTGATAGTGTACCTCATTCCTGGCTTATTAAAATTTAGCAAATTTATAAAATCAACCCTGTAATTATAAACTTCTTACAAAGCATAATGAAAACATGGAAAACTAATTTGTATATCAATAATAACCAAACCATAATTAAAACTGATGAAATTGCAATTGAAAACGGCATTTTTCAGGGAGATTCACTGAGTCCCCTATGGTTCTGTCTCGCCTTAAACCCCTTATCCAATATTCTTAATAACTCTCAAGCGGGCTACAAATTGACACCTAGCACTATCATTACTCACTTAATGTACGTAGATGACATAAAACTTTTTGCTAAATCGGAACAGGATATGAAGAAATTATTAAGTATAACTACATCTTTTAGTAAGGACATTTGTATGACTTTTGGATTAGATAAATGCCGAGAATTACATTTAAAGAGAGGAAAATTAAGTAACGCTCGTATTATTTCAGGTGATGGTCTTCAATTTGATTTAATGGACGAAGGAGATATTTATAAATATCTAGGGATTCAAGAGGCTAAAGGAATTGCTCATACACAAATTAAAACAGATATAGTATATAATACAACAATATTTCAAACGTGTCAATAGAATTTGTAAAAAGCAATTATATTCAAAGAACCTTATTAAAGCTATTAATACATATGCTATTCCAGTATTGACATACTCTTTTGGGATAATAAAATGGTCTAAAACAGATATCAATAGAATTGAAATAAAGACTAGAACAATTTTAACAAAACATAATTACTTACACCCTAAATCGGCAATAGAAAGGATGACGCTTCAGAGACAAAAAGGAGGAAGGGGTCTTATAGATTTAAATAGTTTATGGCAAGGACAAATTCACAACTTACGTTTATTCTTTTTTGACAAAGCTAATAGTAGTCATATACATAAAGCAGTAACTGAAACGGATAACAACTTCACCCCTCTAAAACTTAAAGATAAAAATATCCAATTTGATAGTAAAGCTGACAGTCAAAATAGAAAAATAGATTCTTGGAGGAAAAAAGAATTACATGGACGCCATTTGAATGATCTCGAAAACTCAGACTATAGACTCAGAGGCTTCAAATAAGTGGTTAAAATTAGGTTCACTCTTTCCAGAAACTGAAGGATTTGCCATAGCTATTCAAGATCAAGTAATTAATACGAAAAATTATAAAAAATATATACTCAAAGACCCAAACTTAAAGACTGATCGATGTAGAAAATGTTTTAAGTAATCCGAAACCATACAGCACATTACAGGTGCTTGCTCGTCATTGACTCAGTCAGATTACAGTCACCGTCATAATCAAGTATGCAACATAATTCACCAAAAATTAGCTATTAAACATAAATTAACAGAAAAAAAGCCACTTCCTTATTATGAATACACACCTTCACCTGTATTGGAGAGCACCAATCACAAGATGTACTTTGATAGAGCTATATTAACAGATTAGACAATACATAATAATAGACCAGATATCACTTTAATTGATAAAGAAAACAAAATAGTTTACATTATAGATATCGCAGTACCAAATACACACAATTTGCAAAAAACAATATCGGAGAAAATCCATAAATATACAGAGCTAAAGGAAGAAATCATCAGAATCTGGAAAATGAACAAAGTACAGATTGTGCCATTGGTGCTGTCCAGCACAGGTGTTATCCCGAAATATTTACACTAAGCCCTCAAAGTAATAGATTTGTCCGATAACACTTACTACACGATGCAGAAAGCAGCCATTTTAAACACTTGCAGAATTGTCAGAAAGTTTATACAAGATGACACCGATTTTACCTAACAGATTTTCGTGAAGTACTATTTTCGTGAAGGCTTAGGCCCGCGGACTTCACTTATTACCAAAACCTAAAAGATTTGAGCAAGAAAAACCAAAAATAATAATAATAATAATAAATCATTTATTTAAACAAGTTTCTTACAATCCACTAGTGATTGGAGCCTCCTTTTAAGCATGATATTGCCTGTACCAGGAGACTCCGCTCTTCCATTACCATAAAAATAACAGAAACCTTCATCTTAGATCTATATATATAGATTATTAAATTCTTTTTTTTTTACAATTTAATATACTATTTATTTATTCTAAATTATTTTATTTACTGTTCTTAACAAAACAAATCATGTGTAGGTGTGTGTATTATAGAGTAATTGTGGATATGTATAATTAAGGCTATTTTAAATGCTGAAGAAGCGCTTCAGTTTCCTCATAACCTAATGGTGCCAGCCATTCTTTAACCTTTTTCTTACATTCATAATATAGCATGGGGTATAAAGTTAGTATTTTATTTATTTTATTATACAAGAAACAAGACCGTGATTCATACTGAATGCTAGCAAATAAGGTTTTAGTTCCTGAGGTATGGGCAATTATATAATTTCTTCTTTTATTTAATAAATGTGGATCATAGCGTAGAGATTGGTGTTTTTTCAAAACTGTATGCAATAAGTAGAGTTTTCTAACAGACAGCAAATGACTTAATTTATACAGTTTTCTGTTGGAAACATAATATTTTTAAAATACATGACTTTAATTAGAGTTCGCTGTGCACGTTCTAGAGCTAGGAATTTTGTTTTAAGAGCTCCTCCCCAAATAGGAATACAATAAGTCAGCACTGATTGAGCTAAAGCAATATATGTTTCCTGCAGAATGTTTCTCGAGGTTGATTTGTAATTTGTGTGTGGTTTAGGAAGTATATGTCACAGCTTACGAAAAATAAATATTAATTTTCTGATTCTTTTTGCGACTTCTTTTAGGTATGGGTACCATGACAATCTTTAGTCTACTATTACACCCAAATATTTCGTGCTTGTAACTTTTTTATAATAGGACAGTTACAGTTTTTATTCTGCACGTCTTGGCATGTGTGTATTTTTATATGAAAGTCGTTACCAGGTTGTGTTTGATTATTTATTGAAAAAGACATGTAATTTGTTTTCACTGTATTTAATGTCAGTAGATAACTTTCTAGCCATCTACTTACTAGAGTCATACCTTTCTCAGCAGTTATTTTGACATTTGTCCAAGAATTACCAGTGAAAATTAACGCTGTGTCATCTGCATAGGATATGATTCTTGTTTTTTCTATCTGCATGTTGCACAGATTATTTATATGTACAAGAAATAATGTAGGGACTAAAACACTTCCTTGGGGTACTCCATACGTCACAGTGGCTTTCTCACTAAAAAATTCACCCAATTTAACCATTTGCTTTCTTTCTGATAAGTAATCCCTAAATAATGCGAGCTCTTTCCCCCTAATTCCGGTCATTTCCAGTTTATCTATAAGGATGGGAAGAGAGACAGTATCAAACGCTTTCTTGAGATCTAAGAAGACAGATAAACATTTATTTCCTTTGTCGAGTTGCCTTGTGATCATCTCAGTGAGGGCGGCTATTGCATCTTCTGTAGATTTTCCTCGTTGAAACCCAAATTGAGAACGAGATAATATGTCAAATTTATCCAAATAATTAAGTAGCCTATTGTTGATTAATTTTTCAATAATTTTGGATATTGCCGGTAATACTGAAATAGGCCTGTAATTGTTCATATCATTCCTGTCTCCTCCCTTATATACTGGCGTTATTAGGGAACATTTAAGCGGGGCAGGGAAAATGCCAGAAGTAAAACAAAGATTTGCCAGGTGGGTAATAATGGGTATAATCTCATGTTTTATATGTTTTAGGAATTTGGTTGGTATATTGTCCCAGCCAGCACTGTCCGATTGTAGACTCATCAAAATGCTATTTACTTCGACTACATCTGTATCCATAATAACAAAAGACTGGGATTGTGTTGGGATTTCTTTTAGAAGTTTCTTATTATTTTTATCAACATCACCGTTAATTTTTTGGGCAAGGTCCCTACCTACAGTCACAAAAAAACCATTAATTGCATTAGCTGATTGTATTGGCGTTGGTTTGATATTTATTAATTCTATGTTTTGACTCTTCTTTTTATTTGTGTAAGTTATATTTTTTATGTTGTTCCAAAGTAGCTTATTATTTTTCATCGAGTTAGCCAATGATTCTCTTTCATATTTTCTTTTAATTTTTTTATTAAATTATTACAAAAGTTTCTATATTGTATATAAATAATCTTTTTTACGTCGTCCTGTGGTTCTTTTTTTAAGTCTTTCTGTAGTTTGTTGCGAATATTTATACACCGTAAAATTCCAGGTGTAATCCATGGTTTGATTATTCTTTTACATTTTGGAATATGTCGAATCGTGGTATTTTCTTTAATAGCCATGCTTAGTTTATCTATTAAAAGTTTCGTTACCAGAGTTGCATCATCACAGGAGAGTAATTCAGGTAGATATTGTTCCTTTAAACATTTTAAAGCTTTGTTAAAATCTATAAATGTAGATATTTTATTTACAGGATTAATATTCTTTTGCTTAGATAGCACTAACAGTGTAGAACAATGGTCGGTGATGGTACTTTGTAAAATAGCTATAAATGCTTCAAATTTCTTTTTGTTAAATTTCAGCATAAAATGATCTAAGCAATTTTTATTTCTAGTAGGTAACACATGTCCGGGTAGTATGCCATAGGTTGACAACATATTGAGATAGTTAGTTCTACTGCTGTATTCATATGTATGTTCTGTATCTCTAGTTATAAGGTTTATATTAATATCTCCTGCAATAACTAGATTGTTTGATTTGATGGAGGCCAAATATATATGCAAGGAATTTATAAAGTTTTCAGCGTTTGTATTTGAGGGGGAACGATAAATGCATATAATAGTACTATTTAAAAGCTCCACCTCAAGACAGGATGCTTGGGAAAGTTTAATTTCTGTTACATTCGACTTAAATATATTTTTCACATAAACTACTACGCCGTCGTTCTGGTTTATTTGATTAGTAGTTGCGTAACAGATATAATTTTTAAGTTGGGGTAGAGGCCTATCGGATCGTAACCAGCACTCAGTAAGAACAATCAAATCACTAACAAAAGAAAGAGTACTTAAATTTGCTACGAAATCATCAAAATTGCAATATATACTTCTAATATTTTGTGAGACTATAGTTAAGTCGTTTTTGTGTACATGCACATATTTTGGTAGGTCGCAATAGTTCGTGCTAGCGTTAGGCTGTCTATTTCATTCAAAGTTTGCTTAATTTCATCCATTACATAAAGTGTTCGTGTTAATATAGAGGTGTATAATGAAAAGGGTTATTTCGAGGTAATCTGAGTTTGTCATGAAGAAACTGCAATATTTAATTGGTGAGGATGTATAACTTTCACAGTATTAATATATATGGCTTTGAGTGTTTGTCAGCAACTGAGTAGTTTGCCAGCGGAGGCTTAAGTACACGTTAAGAACAGAATTTAAATTATGAAACTCGGTAATTAATGCAATTACAAAATAAATTAACAATTTAGCTTTAGAGCCGATACAATTCAGGAAAAACACGTTAACAGATAGAGATAATAAGAATAATATACTGAGCACTGTCGAGGTATCTTTAAATAGTCAAATGAGCTTCGATGCTTGAGGATGCCCATTTAAAATTTGTTGCACTTGACTTTCACTTCTGATCGATATAATTTGAGTGTGTTCATTTTCTCGCACGTACACCTTTCCGTAAGCAGTCCAGCAAAACTTAAAATTTTTAGATTTTATTAAATCTCTAGCCAGGAAGTACAGACAAGCAGCTTTTGGAGTTAAATGTTCAGCTATAAATATGGGGGTATCTTCTTTAATCCTAAGTCCAAGGTGGTTGGCGCAGAGCTTGCTTTTATGCTTGATATTATACGATTTTGCCATCTTTAGGAGGTCATTCTTAAGTATGGTTGAATTAGTTTCGACTATAATTGGCGGCGATTTATTTTCGACTGATTTTGGTCTGACTCTATATATATCTTTAATATCAGACTTAGTTATATTACAGTCCACCGTTTTAGAGAGACTAAGAACCATCTGGATGAGGTCATCTTTATTTTCGCTAGGTATTTTTGGAACGTTTTTAATTTCAAAACTAGACTTCCTACTATTCATTTGTAATTCCTCAATCTTACTTTCTAGCATGGTGATATGATCTCGATCCTGTTTAGCCAGATTTTCCAATTCTATGATTTTTTGTTTAAATTCTTCATTTTGAGCAGCAAAATAAGAAACAGAATTTTCAATATTATAATTTGACTGTTGAATGTCTTTCAAGATCGAATTAACTTTCCTAAGCTCATCAGCATGATGGCCCGCAGATGATGTCACTAGTTTACGCATTTGTTCTGTAAAAACATCCAATTGGCTAGTAACAGAGTCTTCCATCTGTGCCCTAAATCTCTTGTTTCGATGGAAAACAAAGCTCAGTGGTGTAGCGGTCAAATCGGTATCAGAAGCAGATTTATTAAGGGTTTCTATATCTATTTCATTATCTAAACATTTAGAAGATTCCACTTCTGTCTCTGAAGATTTCGGCAAAGTAAGATTAGTGCAAGGTGCCTTACAAGAATCTCCAGGCAATGTCTGCAAAATAGTTTTAGCGCAAGGTGCCTTACTAGAATTTCCAGGCAATGTCTGCAAAATAGTTTTAGCGCAAGGTGCCTTACTAGGTGCCGTACTTCTTACATATGCACTCCTATTATTTATAACTGATTTTTATCTTTAATTTGATAAATAAATTTGACAAAATTAAAAGCGAAACAGTGGTCTCATTAACACGTCTGAACTCCTCAGAGGTCCGGGGGGAAGGAATATATTTGATAATCGGCTGGATCTTATATAATCGAGTATGTACTCAAAATTGTGTTACATATTTTACAAAGTATTAAAATAATGTTAAGAGAGTATACTAATGCAAAACTAAGACCTCTGTGGCGCAGTGGAACAACGTCTGACTGTGAATGCGAAGGTTGCATACTCGATTCCCGCAAGTCCCGATTCAGCAAGTCGTCAAAAAAGGCATATGTCTCGAATCTTCTCTATGTCTTCAAACTAGGTCCTATCTATCTACACTGTTGTCGGATAAAGCATAATGATATATAAATAAAAAACTCTGAAACGGGATAAAATATTTTTTAAGATGTTTTAATTAGATCGGTATATTTGTAATAACAATGAAAGACATAAAAGTTACTTAAAGCACGAACGAAAGAATGTGCAATTAGAATGCCAAAGGGAATAATATTTGTAAGTGCACGTGAACACTGCTGTAGGTTGAGCTAAACTCACGTGTTTGTTATTACACGAGTTCGCGTCCATTTCTCTTGGGAACATTATAATTCATGACAATGCGGTCTCGCCGCTTCACAGAGCCTTCCCTGAGGCCTGCAAACTACCTAACCGAGTATTAATTAGCTATTTTATAAATAAATTCTTTATAAGACTAAAACAATGCTGTGGCTTAATTAAAATAATATTCTTGCCTACATTCAGGGACTATGTAACGCCTAATGTACATTTAACCCCATTTAACCTTGTTAACGCGCACAAATTTACGCTGTGAGTAGGCACCTACATTAGCGAAGAAATTTTACAGATGTGTTACTTCTCACAGTTTTAATATATATGCGGTTTTTATAATGAAAACAATTATTATACTTTATTTGTATAAATATTTCTTTTATTGATATATATAAAAATATATTTGCATGTTAAAAAGTCTGAAAATGTAATAAGTCGTTCCAGTTACACTTGTCTTGCTCTTACCCATGGTTCTTTACGGTACGTACAACGGTGTAGGTGCGGTGCGGTGTCTCGGTTGTATGATGTTGTATTGTTACAAGTATCTCTAATAAAATAAAATAAATAGCTAATTGAATATACTGGTGAATATTATTAGTGTTTAATATACTATACTACTATTTTAATGTATCATAAGAGCAATTGAGATTCTGAAATTGAGAATTTTATCAATATTATTGTATTTAACGATACCTATCCATAAAATGATAATTAGCCAGTAAAATATTTAATTATCTCATTAGAATATGTACGAAGTATGTACCTATTAATATCTATGCAAAGACAAGAAATTGAAATTCATTCCTTAAATACAATAGAATAAGCAATATCGTGGCAATAAACGCTGAATTTATCAAGAATATTTTTCAACCGTCATCGTTAATTGTACATTAATAATCCAAATAATTTGTAGTTCGTTTCCTTGAGGTTTTTGCATTAGTTTTACACCTTCCTATTTATATTATCTGTATGCACTGATCCATTCTTCTCTTCTAGTACCAATTAAGATGTATAATTTAAACTAAATAACTTGTATTCATGAGCTCAGTCTTTGACCGCAGCCACATCCCGCAAACTTCGGTGTGTGGTCACAAACAAACCAAGATTGTCAGTTTCTACTGCAATAAATCATTGTAATTAAGATTAAGTAATATTATATGCACATAAAAAAAAGTAATTATAAGTATAAGTAAGTAAGTAAGTATAAGTAAGTATTACTAAAATGGTATATAGTTTGGATATGAAATTTTGCAAGGCTCACAGCAAACTCGTTGACAGATATTAGATAGTATACCTGCCTATATTCTATAGTGGTACGATATATTTCTCGTATTCATAGAAGTATACTACATATATATTTATCATATTCATATCATTTAACCCTTTTATAGTAGATCGTAGGAGTGCATAAATGTAATATAAATATAAATTTCCACTTAATTAGTTAACTATAATACTGTTCACTATAATAATGTACTATAGAATTAAGCGCTAAATTTTAAAGTACCTTAACACTTTTTCAAATATTTTTACTTTAAATACTTTTAAACATAAATTAGACTGTTGATATTGAAATGTCAATAAAACATATAATTAATTAATAGAACATTAGTAGATAGTTTTGTTTAGTTGTAGCAATACCTAACATATTTGTACAATTTATAATGATTCATATATTGTTTTATACATAAAAATTCAATTTTCAATTCAAAATGGTGAATTTCTAAAGTGCATGATAGATTTTGGACCAAATGGAATGCTGTTTGACATTTAGCTGAAATAGCAAAGATTACGCTCAGGCCGCAATGCACCAATCTGATGGAAGCTTACACAGGCGTGTTTAGAGATAAAGGCATTAGAAGGGTCAAGTTATGTTAATACGTGAATCAAACTTGATATGAAACGTTAAGCACTTAAGTGTTGGGCAAAGTGAAATCTTAATAAAATATATCCGTCAATTGCAAGTCGTACTTGCGCACCGAGGGTTCCGTACATACTCCATGATTATAGTACATTTTATAAAAGTTAACAATCTTAGACTTGCGGTCGTAAGTACTCATTTTGTATGAATGACTACATAAATCAGTTTGTAATCATGAACCAATAATTTAGTGATGTACCCATAAGTTTTCAATTTTCGAATTTTTCTTTGTTTATATCATAAGTTCCAATTTTTTGTCAAATCATAGCTCTAAGAGCTCTAAAGGACCATAGATCGAGGCATATTTGCCATTAATTGTTATCTAATAATTATAATCGATACCTCCACCAGACAGATGGATATCAAAGTGATTCCGGGTTCCATTTTGCCTATTGAGGTACTCTAAATTTTTAGGCCTAGAATTGTCGTATTGTAGTACACTATTTTACAAATTACTATATAATTAATATAAAATATTAAAAAAAATATTAAATAGAATAAGTTTACCTTTATTTTCATTGAATCCGTTACTTAATATACCAGAGCATAGCAAAGGCTTGTAATAAAAATGATATTATTTTAAATGTTAAGCCAATCTAATCCTTCCTAACCCAACCATCGCGACTCGTTCTCTGTATTTTTGCAAAGATACAATGCATGCAAAGGGGACGCTTGAATTAAAAATTCAGTACTTCAAAATGAGAACAGACGAACGATAAAACAGAGCTAATTAAATTCCCTTTGTAAAGAAATGTTAATTCTTTCAGGCCTAAGTATTAATTTAATTATTTGATATTTATAAACTTAAAAAAGTCAACATTATTACACTATATTACTGTATTTACTATTTTACTGTATTTTTTACTGGTTTCTTATTTAAGTCACTTAAATCTTATTTAGTTGAATGAGTAGTAAATTAAAACATAGTCGATAATAAAATTGCATACAGGAGGATAATTGGAGACCGTCGTGGCGTCACGGCACAACGTGTGACTGTACACCCGACGGCTGTGGGTTCGATATCCACGCGGGTAAATGCATTTTTTTTTCATTTTGTAGGTTTGAGAACGGTGTGTCTAGGTTACAATATGTATACTAGGTTTCATCTACCTATCATTATGCAAGAGATAATTATAAGGTACAAAATAGCTTTATATATAAAAAAAAACCAATTAAACGCTTCTACTTGACTTTATTGAATAAAAGCTGATTTTTTTTAGCATATCACAGAAGGCCACATAGAAGCTGCTTTCATTCATTGTTTTAACAATTGTATGGATTTATGAACTGTAGCGAGTTGATTAAATGGAAAAAGTAAAGTAAAATATCTTAACAATTTAGGCCATCTCTTTCCTTCTTTTAGTACAATTTAGTAGTTCTTGTACAATTGTGTAAAGTTTCCTTTTTCTTGTACAATTTAGTAATACTTATTATATTTTATTGAGATTTTAACTATGTCGATAAATATAAAGAGTGTAATATGCTTATTATTTGTTAATATAAAAAAAATCTGCTTATTAGGGTACCCTAGCCAAATGGGAAAATACGGAACCCTTAGATGTAGATTCGTCATGTCCGTCTGTTTTTCTGTCCGTCTGTATATCACAGCCACTTTTTTCTACAATAACTATTCATGTTGACTAAGTCGCTTCTTAGTTATAAAATAATAGACCTGTTTGAACTATAATTTAAAATATAAATATTAGTTTCTATGAAAAAGTAATACAAGTATTTTTTTAGCAATGTGTTTTGAGAGGCGGAACTCAACGCTTCGCTTTTCTCTTGCTGCCACAGCGAAGAAAATGAAAATATAAAACTATAACTCTCTGAGTGGAAATCGAACCCTCAAACCGTCGCGTTTACAGGCATAGGCTGGGTCTCTGCGCCACGACGGTCCTCATTAAAGTTTTTCTTCCTTAATTTTGTTTTCAAAAACCTGCAATGCAGACTCTTCTTGAGAAATTGGTTAAAGGTGAGCAGAAAGAATATCTTAAACTATTTCGTCATAATGCGGTGCCAACAAAATATACCTTGCATTCTTTCGCATAAATTTTTATTTCAACGCCAGCACCTTTAGATTTTAAAGTGCACAACTGACACAATTTAGAGCAATTCGCGCGTTAAAGTTAGAGCCAGCAGTCTTGTATATTTTTATATTGTCTTGTTTTGTCTTGAATTGCATTCCATGCATTGTACTTTTGTCTTGACGTATAAGTCAGTCTACAACTACACTATTTTCCATGACTATTTTCATTATGCTAGAGCATGCATTTTCATGGTAAAATATTATCTCACTTCTTATAGCTAGTTAACTTTAGGATTAGAAAGAACATGTGTATCTTTTGTTTTTTTGACAGTTTTTAAATAAAAATTTAATAAATAAATTTAAATTAAATAAATTTGATCTATTTTGAGCAGCTCAATTAAATATTTCTGCAGTATGGTATATATATATATATATATATATATATATATATATATATATATATATATATATATATATATATATATATATATATATATTATATATATATATATATATATATATATATATATATATATATAATTATCATATACGAATAGTAAGAAAATATCAAAATTAATAAATTAGTAACATATAAGTTTAATAAATGACTTCTTATTATGGTCAACGTTTATTCTATTTATCAATAGTAAAATAATTCATATTGATGATAAGAAATCAAAATAATTATAAGTTTAAAAGGGTACGAATTTTACGTATATTAAGTAATTAAAAAAAGTCTTCCTTTTAACTACTTTAAATATTCGTATCATAGACATATCGATATATTTTAAGGGGTTCGTATTTTAAAAAACTAAACTCTTATAGGATCTGTCTGTCTGCTTGTCTGTCTGTTTTCATTTTGTCAATATTACGTGGAGGAATCAAGCTGAAATGAATATCAAATATCCTAGCCGATGACCTCTTAAGGTACAGGAAAAGTCAAACTCGTAAGTCAACACAACCTAAAGATATGGGCGGTTATGCTTATTTGCATTTTGTATGAACACCGCCGCGTAATAATAACGGGTACTTCCCATTATGTAATTTGATATGAAATTTAGCAAAAAGTAAAACTTATAATTTAGATAAAGGGTATAATCCGAAAATTATATATTCCAGAAAATAACCATTACAAACTTATCATTCATTCATTTCATACAAAATGTTTGCATACGACCGCAAATTTAAGTTTGTCGACTCTTACAAGATGTATTTTATTGACCTAGATTTATCACATTTGACAAGAAGTGAGTAATTACAGTATATATAAAATGAAAAGTCTGAAAATTGATAACTTATATGCTTAACACAGAAAGAAACCATTACAAACATAACATAAAATTAATGGATACGATGGTATTTTCATCAGCGGAAGTGCGAGAATCCGCTACCACTTGACCGATAACTACATGTTGCTTAGTTATTAAAAATATTCTGTCCAGGATTTTTTAACTAAACCCATTTTTATATATTTTCTTCTATAATAAATTTATTATTAAATCAGTTTTATTCTATTATCAGCTCGGCGAAGGTCGATTTAAATTCAGATCTTAGACTATTTAGATCGAAGATTGCATAGAGGTTGGTGTACAAATAATATTTAAATAGTTGTCTAATTTTGTTTAATTTACTAATTAATTAATTAAAACTAATTTTTGTTGTTTAATTTACATGCTATAAACATACACACATACATAAAAATATAGCTTTTATAGTTAATTGGTAATAAGAATATTTTTGAGAATGCTAAATTCTTTTTCTTCGGGATATTTTTATTATTAATAAATATATCCTGAAGAAAAAGTTAAATAATAATAACGTTTTATCAATCTTTTCAAGGTGTAAGTTATAAATTGAAGAATTGTCTTTATATTTAACATAACATGTATGTAAAAGTTCTAAGTCTAAAATATATCGTATTGCGTTGGTTTTTATTGCTATTAGGTATATGGATAGTAAAAATATAATTAACACATTTTACCCGAGCACTAAACGTGATTAATATTTGATAAGAGAAAATGAATTGAAAATTAGCGTGTAAACTCAGCATTCGTTTGATAATGCCAAATTGGTTTATAGCATTACATTTTTGAAACAATATAATGGTTTTCTTTGGGTTGTTACTTATTGGTAAGCAAATATTTTAAGAATTTTCTATTTAAAATACAAAATATGAAATATTTTAATTTGTAACGCTTATTAACTTGTACCTTTACCTACATATATGTTCATTTGATTTAAGTACGTATGTTCGTAATATATAATTATCAAAATATTTTTTCCTAACAGTTCCGTTTAGCAAATTGAAAAAATATTAACATTGATCGTTCTAATTCAAATATATTTACAGGCATGGAATTTTTATGCAGCGTTGATGGCTTACAAATAAAAAATATAGATTTGAATGAAATTTTGGAATCTGTAAATAGCTATGAAAATGTGCAACAAAGAGGCTCAAGTCGTCCACGAGCAAACTTAAAAGATGACAACGACGATTTAACACGTTTGATTCAAAATCTAGACTTTGATAATGATAAGAGAGCTTCACCTTTAAAAAAATATGAGTTTTTAGATGCTAAAGATGAACTTTATAATTATAATGAAAATTTAAGCCCTATACTCAAGTCACTAATAAAAAAATACAATAATTTATATAATAATAAAATTAAAAAAAACACTGGCTTGAATAAGAAAGGATCACAAGAACTTCATAATCTTATGCCAACTGGGAGCAACGACTACTCTAAACTTTATGTAATTCTCAATCCAAAAGTTAATTTACCAAGATCAGCCGCAGCAGACTTAGCCAAAGTGTAAGTACACTTTTTTTACTTTTGATGTGTGAATGTAATGCCAACAATATCTTTTTTGGGACCGGAATGCTAACAGCGTGAGATAATAAATATTAAATTACAGGATATCTTCCTTATTTTCAAAATACGGTTCCAGTAAGAAATCTAAGATTTCGGATCATAGCAAAAAATTATACCGTTACAAGGGATTCGCAATAAAAGATAATAGACGTCGAATTAAAGAATCAAAAGAGAGTAAGTAAGCAATAAAATTCTTTCATAATTGTATTATTCAGTGTTCTTATGTAGCTTAAAAAGCTCTTTAATGGCTTTGTTCATTACAAAATTGCATTTTAAAGAAAGAAGTGCAGTGAAAGAGTTTTGCGTTCATTTTAAGCGGCCTCCTTGTACTCGAATTAGTATTTTCATTTAAGTACAATGCTTACTTTATTTAACTATAAAAAATAAAAAAGGGTACCTTTTTTATTGCCTCAGATGAGGAATTATGAACAGCTTATATTATAAATCATTTAATAAAGCTTAGAATGAAATATACTATGCACATTTATAAAAATCAATAAAGTATCTGTGGCGAATCAATAATAATTAATATGCTTGAATGTATGTTTGTAATGTTGCAGAATTCGCGTTGAAGGATTCAATAGAGCGTGATTATAAACCAAAGAGGGGAAGGTCTGATTACGGCGGGGGAGGTCGCACAGCGATCCCATACATACGACATCGGGGTGATATTTACGAACGAGAGTAATTGTAAACTTTTGAGAAAAGTTCGTATAAATATTTAATATATAATTTAAAATTTGCTCCTATGATTTATTTAATGATTTTTCATGTTAATTTATTTATCCTAATTTACTACGTTTTTATTTATAGTTAAAATAATAAGATTATTATATTATATTATAACCATTCGACGAGCAGGGCGAATCAGGATATATGTTCTTGACGTGTTTTAAATAATGACTTATTTATTTTTTGGATATTTGAAAATGTCATAAGAAATTATATTTACATTTTTTAAATACAAATTGTATTCACAATTTATTATGAAATTGCAATAAATATAGTCAATACATTTTTCCCATGAAACCAATTACTTCAATAAAAGTAAATTTTAAAATTAATTTAAATATTAAAATAAATCAATTTGTGATTTCAAATCAATCAAAAATTTAAGTAGTATATTTGTCAACAAGTCTAGTTCTTCAATGTAAAATTAGGCTGAGCTATAGGTATATAGGGATAAAATAAATGTTGCTTACTATATATGACAGGTAAAATAAGGCAGGCATTATATGTGAAAAGGTTAGTAAATAAAACTGTTTCACGATTTAAATGATTTACTAATGCATTTTTCTATCATTTATTTTAGAGTATATCACAGTCATCACTTTAATAAGTGCATCAATATAAATAGTTTACTTCTCTATTATAATTAGGTATCTATATATATATATATATAAATTGAATTTTATTACATTATTAATTATCGACTAGAATTTATACAATGAGTCTACAAGTATACATCAGACTAGGTGAAATGGTGCAATATAAAATATTTGGTGTTATATAAATTGTGTATGCTAAAAAATCAAAATATTTTTGATATATGGCATCCCATTCGCAGCACGGTCGTATTTGTTTTATGAATTGAATTTGCTCCCGACTCAGCGGTACGATTGATTTCATTCGAAAGGGGCTTGATCTATCCGTATATCCAAAATATCAAATGATTAGGAATTTATAATATTTATTATAATGTAAACATTAAATATACGAGTTTAAAATTCATTTAAGCGTAACAATGAAATGCACACTTCTTACGTATTAAAAAAAATATAACAAGATTTTTTACTATTTTGATATAAAATGAATATCGGTAATAGGTTATTACTAAAGACATTCTGTAGCTCATATAAAAATATTAATAGATGAAATACTATTATCGATATTTTACAAATACTTGAATATACAATCAATCTAATTGAAAGCTATTTCATAGACAATAATTTCCACTATTTAAGTTATGATAGTCATCTATTATTATAATTATTTAGATAATACACAATTGCTCCTTATAATGATAGATGTTACAGGACTTAAACAATAATTGACTAGAAAATGTATGTTAAGTTGTGTAACAATTGAGAATAGGCCATATTTTATTGTATCGACACAAGTGAAACGTTTTGAAATCAATAAAAGCGTGGATATTCTTTATTCTTGGTATAACGAGATATAATTTTAAATGAAATTCTTTAAAAGCACTTTCAGAAAGAAATGAGATAAAAAGTATTATTTAAAATTTGTAAAAATCATGAAAATCAAAGATCACCTTTGTGAGATATCAATTTACGAAATATATCCGTGGGATTTGCTTATATGGGTACTCGTACCAATTAGTGTGTTGATAATTTGAAGTAAAGATGTCTTTTACCCAGCACTCCGTTTAAATAACTTGTTTAAATATAGACTTACTTATAAACAAAAATACTTTACATATAGGTAACTGACTGACTTTGTTAGTACTAAATATTTTCAATATCTTCCCTATAGCTTTTTCTATTCGCGTTCTTTATAACGATATAGAGAGAGGGTTTTCTTGCGTAAAATTTTATTAGATCGTTAAAAATAACTTGAGAGGGCGGTAATGCATATTAAAGAGACTGAAATTTATTTTTATAAGTGCCAATTTTGCGAGTCTTTTTATTTCAGTTCTATAAGAATATGATAGATTATAATTAGAAAAACAATTTGAAAAATATGTAAATATGGTTTTGGTTACATAAAGAATGTATAATACACGTTAGTAAATAAGATTTTCAATTATAATAGTAGGACGAGCTTCGTTTACATCTTAAATTTAATGAGATCTTAACTCATCCTCGAATGCATTGGAAGACGAGATAATTGGACATAGCCTTCCTACATTTATTACTTCATACTATAATAATAATTAGATAATATAAATAGAGTTAATTCTATATTTAATAAGCAAGTAAGATAGTAAAAAGTTACATTACTGATGTAAATAAACTATTATAATATGTAAATTAAAAAAAAATCATTATAATTTCTTTTATAGGATAAATATAATGCCCAATTAAAGGTCGTAGCCGCTTCAAACGGCTTAGATAAATATCTATCATCAGACTACTTAAAACTACTCTAAAGAGTGTTTACTATGAGCATAGGACTACGTATGAGGATTAAAAAATAAATAATAACATGTAATTTCCATTCTAATACTGATTAAATAATTAAAAATTAAATTGAACTTCAATACAAAAGCAAATAGCGTGCTAATTAAAAGTAATAATTAAATATTAAACTACTTAAACGCAATTGATCCCACTCCAGGCTATTCACAATATCTCTTTAAGCATATCGTGCATCTTATCTAATCTTATTTTATATACTGATATATTAATTGATTTACCATAACACACTTTGCGATTGTGTAAGTTATTAACACATCGCATGTTGCATCATTATTTGTATAGCAATCTAATGGACCCTTTCATTTCTACCCATCTATAACCAATCATTCACTACTATACGAGTACATGTAATATTATAATTGTGTTCACTTACTGTTTATGAACACTTTCAGTTTTTATTGTTTTACTGGTGTTTTGGATTACAGCCAAGTTATAATAGGAGGAGTTCCTACAGATGGCTGTATATATGTATTTGATATAAGCTATCGACACTTAGTTTTCATTTTATAAAATTAATGTTAGAAAGAAAAAGTAATTTTTAACTGACATTTTAAACTCCAAAGACAATAAATGAAAAGGCAATCCGATTCAAAACTTATCCTATAATATCCGGGCAATATAGTTTTCATTCAAAATTTGTCTGTGAATGAGAATCGCCGCGTGGGCGAGACCTGTCACCCTCAGAGGTAGTTCGGGCGTGACATACAACAAAGTACGCCCATGCCTTTGTAGAGCGATCCTCGCCGCTTGTTCCGCCATAGGCCGGTCACATCCTCACCTTTAAGTGCCACATTGGTTTCTGTAACAAATGGTTAATGAAAACCTAATTATAGCCTTTCCGACATTGTAGTGTTTATATTAAAATAACCGAAATACCTATATGTTTTAATTATCTATGCTTTTATTAGTTTTTATTTATTAATTTTTCTTGTCTTTGTTACAATCAGTAAAACAATATTATAGTATAACAATAAAATGCGTCATTAATCAGCTAACATACCTAAGTAAATAAGTACTATTATAAATAATAAAATAGTTCTCTCAAAAAAGTTATTAAAGAAGTATTAAAGTGTCATATTCTTTTTATCATCATCGTTTTCTTTTACGGCCTATATGGAAACCTTTGCTTATTTATAGGAGAAATTCAATAGGGCAATTTGTCTAAAGTATATATAGTTCATATTAGATATTTTTAGATAGATATATAGACGTGTCCAATATTAGATATTATTGGAATTCATACGGTAATTAACATTTTCATATATATACAGTTATAATAAGTGCTAGCTGCGTTACCATTCAATCTGACACTTTCCAAGTTGTTTACGACGTTCTTAAACAGTATTTCTTAAAGAAAACATATAAAAATTTGAACGCAACAGGATTCGAACCCGCGTCTCAAAGAAACCGTCCAAGCGCTATGACCACTAAGCCATGCGTTCTTCTTCGCGCTGCGTCGAAATTCTTATACGCTTTATAAAACTTATTACGTTGTTAGCATCTCTGTACGGAGATTATTACAAATTTCCGCTATCCAAAGATATTGCAAATAACAATCATTTGGCAAGACCCGCTGCGTTCAAATTTTTATGTTGCCTTTAAGATTTTTTTCTATCCTTAGTGTTACAACTTTAAAAATAAGTATTTATTGCATTTAAAATGACAAAGACAGATTATCTTTTTTGCTACGTTTTAGTACTTTAAATACAGATAACATTGTTTAGTTCAGTTTGCATTATGTTTCTGTACGAATCACTTTATTCTTTAGTGTTCCAAAATTTTATTGGTGGGGTGCAGCACTATGTTGAACAGCACGAGATGTTTTTCAGCTGCGACTTGGGGTATGTTTATATTTAACACGTGAGTATAGCCGTGTCCCTGGTCTAGTTTAAGAATCTTTTCTTATAATAAAAAAAAATAGTAATAAAATAGTAATATTTTATTTTGTTTTAGTTTTAATTGATACACTAATATTATAGTGTAAGACATTATAGTACAGTACCTAAGTGGTTAAGATTTTCATGTTGTGGCAGGTACTCCTGGATGTCACTGACGATCCTTGTTATATCTTGTGTATCTTTGGCGATGCTGCATAACTCTTCTTGGTTGAAGTCCGGTGTGATTTGCTTGCACAACAGTATTTGACTGATGACGTTACCAAAATTTGATGGACCGGCACGGTTTTCTATTTAAAAATAAACTCATTTATATAATGTATAAAATAAATTTATAAATTAAATACAATATTTAAATCTGATGACATTTTTCTATATTGATTTTACTTTTAAAAAATAGATTGTTAAGTGACAAATAACAATTTTTAACGTGATAATATATAAAAATATTGTCTGTAATAAACTTATGCTTCATTATGACTAATAGTGAATTTATTCCTTTTGTAAGTGGCAAATCTGATTGGCAACGATACGTTTATGACTTCAATTCCCCCTCGAAGAACGCAATATTTTAACTTTTTCACTTTGCAGGAAGACTTCCCTGCTATATGCGTAAAGCCACCAAAACAAATAAATATGTTGACTTAATAAATATTTGTACTACAAGTGATATTAAAATTCAATTTACCATAATAAGAAGTCATATCCATGGGCACAAGTTGCACGAGGCGGTGGCATTTGGCGAGTTCTCGAAGAAGTAGTTGTGACATGAAATATAACAGAACCAACTGTGGCTGGTCCGCGCAACCTTCACTTGTTGACCTGAGTAGATATAATTGAACTGTTTTATATAATTTTATCGAATTAATTTATTTTTAATTAGGAAAACCAACGGCATTAATTAACAAATAAGTGAGCTGAGTACGAAACAATGAAAGTAATACAAATTTTAACAAATTGCTAAGAATAATATATATTTAAGGGTTAACAAATTAATCGATATAATTAAAATACAGTGTGAATATACAAATAGTATTATATAGTAGTGTATATAAAACATACAAATAGTACTGTTTTAATATACAAAGAGGTATATAGGGAGAATAAACCCATTAATAGTAAATGTAAGCAAATGTGACACACAATGGATAAAGAAATACAAAAATATAATATGTTTGTTATTATCATACGCTACAATTTTTTTAAGATAAACTATATAATATAGCTTATAACAACAAATATTTCACTGTATTATATTTCATTGTAAGTCCAGTATTTTCCAAACATACCGTCACCACCAGGAACCACCGCAAGGAAACTGGTTTTCAAATGAAAATCACCAATATAGACTATATACGATATAGACGAATAGAGCCCAGGTTAGGCCTCATATGGAGTACTTTTCTCATCTTTGGTCTGGTGCACCCCAGTATCAGATTGAACCATTTTTATCGCATACAACGTAGAGCCGTTTGAATCGTCGGGGACCCAATTATCTGTGAAAACCTAGACACTTTGGCGTTGCGTAGAGACGTTTCTTCGTGGTGCGTTCTCTACCGCTTATACCATGGGGAGTGTTCTGGTGAGCTGTTTGACCTGATACCTGCCGCTGAATTTTCCAACCGCACTGTACGACATAAGCTAACATATTATCCTCACCACTTGGACACTTGGCACTCCACTACAGTGCGGCTCCGTAGGACCTTTTTACCACGTACCACACAACTGTGGAATAGCTTGCCGGCGGCACTGTTTCCAGGTTGATACGACATGGGTATCTTCAATATCTATAAGCTCGTCTACTTCAACCTTAAAGGCCGGCAACGCACCTGTAACACCTATATGTTACACGGGGTCGTGGGCGTCGGTGAATACTTGCAAACAAGCGACCCGAACGCTCGTTTGCCTAGTCTTTCACATTAGAAAAAAAAACTCGCATTGAAGTCGGTCCATCTGTTTAAAAGCTACTATACTACAGACTGACAGACACACAGACATCGACGTCAAATTTATAACACCCCTTATTTGTGTCGGTTTTTAAAAAATTGACCTTTGATTGTTAATTATTCCTTAACTTATTTAATTAGTAATCACAGTACATTGATTACAACAATGCGTATTTTTGTTTATAAAGAAGATAAATACAATTTCCTTCATAATGATAAATCATTATTATTATATATGGACTGATTGCGAGTTTACTATAGGTAATAAGTTTAATTATAATAAGCCTTTTATTATTTCAATAAATGTTACTTACACAGGCATATTCTAGGCTTCTATAAGTTTGAGTAGGTATATTACTCACATATATATATATGTATATATATATATATATATATATATATATATATATATATATATATATATATATATATATATATATATATATATATATATATATATATATATATATATATATATATATATATATATATATATATATATATATATATATAAAATAATAGTACTGCAGATTTAACGTACATTTAAATTGTTAAATGCAAGTTTTATAGCTTGTTTTTTCATGTATTCCTTCTTCGATTGAACCCGAGAGTCAGGATTAACCACTTTAGCCTAGGTTAATTGGTTTAGCCTGGTTTGTTTCATACACCAATATGGATGAATCTATAGGTATGTTTACACTACATGTCTATAATTATGAATGACATAACGGTAGGTAAAATATTGTATAAGTGCTTTGTAAAAGCTTGTCATATTTTTAAAAGTGAAATTTAAAAAATATTAATGTAGTTAACGTTGTAACATTTAAAAGTAAGGGAATTATTATGTTTCTACTAAAATATTGAATAGTAAAGTAATAGTTATGCTCTTATATTTATTTTAGTGTACAAATATTATAAATGTTAAAAAATAATGACAAATGCTATCCTTAGTTTCTCGCAATAAAAGTAATGAAATTATTTTGCAGGTAGCGAATTTACGTCGCCTCATTTTTAAAGCGTCCTGTTGTTATGGCATAACGAGGCACTTTTCATGAGTGGGTTAAGCGTAATTAATATATTTACAGTCCACAATTTTTCGCCAAAAATGTAGACGAATTAAGCAGTAATTATGTAGAGCGTAAATTTTAGAGTATTCCACTACTACTTGGGCGAGTTCAAATATGCTTTATTATTTTTTCTCATTTCAACCGCGAGCTCTAACTTTTAGAGTACAGCAGACCATGAAAAAAAACAAAAAAAAATGAATATTACTAAGTAATTATTCCTAAAACTTTATTATACTTCCCTTTTCTGTTTTTTTTTATGTTATTTTATGACTGGCCGTCGTGGTGCAATGGGACAGTGTGTGACAGTAAACGAGATCATTGTTGGTTCGATGCAACGATTATATTAAAAAAAAAATATTTCCTCGCTGTGGTATACCAACGCAACGTTGAGTAACACTTAAGTAAATGCTGATTGTTAGATAATATTATACAATAATGTTGTTAATATATTACTGTATAAGTACTATATATATTATGTATAATGTATTGTTTCGCTGTTTCATTGTTTCAGGTTAATATAAACCTAGTACAAATAAAAAGCTTAATAAAAATCACCTCATGCATTTGCGGCATGTAGCGTGCGGTATATTCGTCCAATTAATTACATATTTATGCAATCTAATAGATCTTAATTTGCTTTTTGTGTTAGAAAAACGGTAATATTACAAAAAATATTTATATCACCACCTTTATATCACCTTTTAGAAATACATACAATAAAAGGGCCTTGAATATATATATATATATATATATATATATATATATATATATATATATATATATATATATATATATATATATATATATATATATATATATATATATATATATATATATATATATATATATATATATATATATATATATATATATATATATATATATATATATATATATATGTATATACATATAAAATAGATCGTATTAGTAAGCTTAAAGTCTGTTATATTTACCTACATCCATTAAATACACATAAAGCAACATATTAGGGGTTCTCACTTGGCTCTTAAGTAGCAACGGATATTAATCAATCAAACAGACAGGTTTTCTGTGTAAGCTTGCTCTCTGATTACAGAGGTACCTTTTAATTCCTACCTTCATTTTCCTTTTACACTTTCTTTATATTTATAACAATGCCTCTCTTTATAATCTGTGTTCGTACTTTACAATAGAAAATTATCGAAAAATATGTCGAAACAAAATAGAGTAGTGTATGCGATTTTATGTAAAATAAAAAAAAAATCCTCACGCTTTTTCTCTGTGGCGATTGAACCCAAGACCGTTGCGTTGTGTTTACAGTCTAATGCTGTCTCACGACGACACAAGCTGAACCCATCAGGAAACTTTAATTTATAATATGAAGTTATGCCACTGTCACAGACTTTGGCGAGTATTAAAATGTTACACGTAAATATACACTACTATGTTCTTATTATATATAATAATATTTACAATTTCTATGTTATATAAATATACTGTATCGGCTTTTAGCGTAGACGAGGCCAGCATTTTTGGAGAAAAAACATTCAACCTTAATCACAACCTATACTTAACACGGGCATAGCTTTTAAGTTGCGTGAGCAATAAAAATTTGATAAATTTACGTTTAGTAATTTATATTACCTCCACCAAATTTTTATGATTTTCAAAGACAGTGAAAGTGGGCACCAAATAATTTGTTTTACCGGTTGGAAGCCACACAATGGTTTAATTTATTAGTTTTGTGTTTGCTATTCAAGGGATGCGGTGGAATTGTGAAAACTTTTACGGACGTAATTGATTCTCATTCTACTTAGCATCATAGCATCTTTTGATATGCAAATGCAAATGATAGGACACTTAAATATGTACCCGTGAAATAATAATAACTTGTTTGAAAAGTGATTCTTGTATAAAACATATTCATAGTTGTTAATGGCAACTGTAATGTATATAAAGTTGCTTAAAATATTTTGTCGCGTGACTCCTGTAGCCATTGTTTGGCTACATTCATAAATATTTGCCTGTTTTAGTTCAACAAGGTTGGTTAATAGAGTAGCAAAGTTTCTAAATCATTTATCCGAACTAAAATCTGTTATTAGTTAAGTTTTAAAGGTTTGACATACTATGCACGATAGAACAAGGATTTATGGCCGTCAAGCTTTTTATTTTATTATAAAATGGTTCTGTTTTGAGTTATCTATTAAAAAGCAATATCTGTAAGATTTAGTTCCAGTTATAATGTAAATGTTTTCTCAATATTGTTAGAAAAGCCGTAGCGCGGTGGCTTTACACAATTTCGCCAATCATGCGGCATTTTCTTATGTTTAACACTAAATATTATTTGTATTGTATTTTTCTTCTTATAGATGGAGCAGAGAGAAACTAGAGTAAGACACTGTGTTCATTGATATAATATATGCATAGGTATACCTATGCATGTATAGGTATACCTATAGCAGGATCAGCATGCGCCAGGGAGAAATGTAATAGTATATTATAGTATTAGAAAGAGTAGGTATAATTTCTTAACTACATATACTTGTAGCTAAACTATTAGTAGTTTAGATACTAAAATGCAGTGTACGTTTTATTATACTTAAGTTTTATAAGTACTAACTTATACATAGAATTAAAATTACCTACTAATGAAAGTTATAATTTACAAATTAATTATTGCTAATCAAAGTTTATGTTAGTTTTATTGGTATTCATTAGTAATTCAAGAAAAAAATTATATATAATATAGGTAACTAACACAAAGAAATTAGAAAAATCGTGATGAAGGTGTAGTAGGCAGTTAACTAAAGTATTCAGAATTTTATCTCACATTACGTCCAACTCTAAAGCAGAATTGTACGCGGGTTTTTTATTCAACGTAATGTTGGTAAAATAATTTGTCCATCCTGCAGGCTTTAGTTGTAGCGCTCGTGAGCCACAACTAAGGTATTTACTTCCTAATCTAATCTAACCCTAACTTCACTTACTATCTAGGACCTAGCTAGCTAGCCTAGATAGTTTAGCCTAGACGGCTTAGCCCATATTCTAGGCTAAGCCAAGCCTATCTTAGCTTATATATTAAATATATATACTTACTTTTTACAAGTAGGCAGAACTAATTGGCTGGTTTGTTTTGTAGCTTCAACACATGTGCGGCGTAGACGGCGTACGCGCTCTCGTAGTTCAGGGCTGTCGTGAGGCTGTCCGATGTGGATCAAGAGATCTCGGAATAACGCAAGCTGTACGTTGATTTCCGTTATTAACTGCGAAAAAGAATAAAAGCTTTTATTATTTCATTTTATTAAGAATATATCATATGTTAAGGATACATAAGAAAAAAATGACAGTAGATTACAGTAGTATGAGATAAGATGACTATTTTCTATGTTACAAATCGTTGAAGAATCACACCTCTATGTATACATTAGACCCATTTCAATATTTGTAATACAAAAATAAAAGAAAATTTTCTATATTCAGCTTTATGTCTGAATCAGACAACACATTTATCACGCCGGTGTAATTATTGGAAATCGTTTATATGTTACGAGAATACTCGTAAGTTCAAATTGGACGAAAATCGTAACGCAAGCAACATTTCTCGATTCTGTAATTAAATGGTAATTAATTATGCCTATATGTATGTAGAAAGATAATAAAGAAACTTAAGTCATTTGATCGGATAGTTGTACGTCCGTTCTTAATGGATTTACCGAAGAATTTATATTACAGAGGGACTTTTTCGATAAGACGTCATGTAATATTAGTATGTGGAATCAGATTGTGAATATATTTAAATATATATACAAAATGTAATTTATTTTTATATTTTACATTATTGGTCAAAATATAATGTGGAGCTTTTATTAACAATGAGATAGCAATTTTATATTTAAACTTAATAATAATTTCAGATAGTTAATATATTTTTGTAGCTTCACGACATAAAAAAGGAAGAAGGAGGGCACACCGTCCCCCACTTTTCGAGTCTTGCGTGTTGAGTGACGGAACTCAAGCGTGGGCTTTATCTTCTAAATTAATTTCAACGAGTGGGGCTCCAACCCACAACCGTCGCGTTTACAGTCAAACATTGTGCCGCTGCGCAATGACAGCAATGTAACATTTTTATTCGAGAACTAATACTACTGGTGTATCTGGAATGGTCTTTACATTGTCACCCGTCGGGGAGGACAATTAAAAATATTTGAAATGTCTAAAGTTTAATTTAATATTATATTAAATTAATAATCGATTGCTTTTTTTGTTTCTTTACCTCAAAAAAGTAGTTTTACTTTGTCTTCATCTGTCTCTCTTCTTCTTCTTCCTGGCATTAGTCCCGGCTTTTGCCAGGGTCTGCCTTCCGACTAAGCCTACTCCACTTTGCACGGTCTTTAACATCCTCAGTGGACAATCTATTGGCTCTCATGTCTTGTGTCACGACATCCAGCCATCGCTTCCTTGGGCGTCCGGGTGGTCTAACTCCAGGGACAGACATGTCAAGGCACTTCCTTCCGACATAGTTCTCAGATCGGCGCATAACATGGCCATACCATATCAGGCGACGCTCTTGGAGCTTATCCGCTACGTCACGGACCCCAAGACTACCTCGAATGAATGTGTTGCGTATGCGGTCGGACCGCGTAACGCCACACATCCATCTCAGCATCTTCATCTCCGTGACGTGAAGCTCCTGAGTGTGCCGAGATAATGTTGGCCAACAATCGCTGCCGTATAAAAGAACCGGTCGGATAATGCTCTTGTATATCAGTCCCTTGAGCTTGGGCGGTATTCTATCGCAGACTACACCAGTGACCTCCCGCCATTTGGCCCAGGCAGCGTTTATACGAGCATGGATGTCGTGGTCGATGCCTCCAGACTCATGCATAACGGCTCCAAGGTACCTGAACTTCTCCGACTTAACGGCTGGCTCAGGCCCGATATGGATGGTGCTCGAGTCCGGGCTCCCACAAGCCATGTACTCGGTCTTCGACACATTCAGTTTGAGACCACCGTTTTCAAGCGCACCCTTCCAGGCGTTCACTTTACGCTCCAGCATCAGTCGGTTCTCATCGATGAGTACTATGTCATCGGCATACATCATCAGCCACGGAGGCTGGCATTGGATGTCAGCCGAGACAGTATCAGTACAAAGCACTACATTGAATAAGAACGGACTAAGAGCTGAGCCCTGGTGAACCCCTACAGTAATCGGTCGCCAACAGCGGTCCTAACCACTGAAGCGGAGTCGTTGTACATATCTCTGATAACCTCAATATAGGTTTCAGGGATCCCCTTGGATCGCAATGCCCACCAGATACACTGACGTGGCACACAGTCAAAGGCCTTCTGCAAGTCCAAAAAGGCCACATGCAGTGCTCTCCTTTTTTCCCTGTAAGCCTCCATCAAAGTTCTGAGGGCAAAAATGGCGTCCATAGTGCCTGATCCTGGTTGAAACCCATACTGAGACTCAGAGACAGTACATTCTTGGCGGAGCCTGAGGCCGATCATGCGCTCGAAGAGCTTCATGGTGTGGCTCATAATCGTAATGCCCCTATAACTACCGCAATCTTGAACACTGCCCCTTCCTTTGTAAATAGGGATAATAAAGCTCTGCCGCCACTGATGTGGCATCTTTCCAGTATTCAAGATACGGTTAAACAGGTCAGTAAGTATAAGCACACCAAGAGAGCCCAACGATTTCCACGCCTCGATTGGGATGTCGTCAGGTCCTACCGCTTTTCCGTTCTTCATGCGTCGAAGACAATTACGAGTTTCGTCACGGGTTATTGGAGCAACAAGTCCGAGGTTAGGAGATAATTCAGGAGGAAGACTACAAGACTGCTGAGTGTTCAGCAGCTCCTTAAAGTAGCTTCTCCATCTCTCCTTCACAGAGGCATGACTACAAAGCAACGTGCCCCAAGAATCTCTGACGCAAAGACATTTTGTAATCTCCTGCGTCGCTTTATCTCGAGCCAGTTTGTATAAGAGCTTCTGCCCCTCCACAGTTTCAAGTTTATCGTACAATGGCGACAAACTTTCTCTGCGGGCTCTGGCTACAGCTCTTTTGCTGGCCCGTTTCGCTGCTATGTACTCCAGTCTGTCTTCAGGAGAGTTGGAATGCTGCCATTCTTTAAACGCAGCCTTCTTTTCCCGAATCACCCCCTGCACCTGGTCATTCCACCACCATGTCTCCCTGTCGATGACACGCCCACCCTTAGTAACGCCAAGAACTCGCTTGCCCGCCGCAATGATTGTTGAATGAGCTCGATCCCATGCAGTCTGAGCGGTCTCGGTGTTAGTCAGTAGAGTTTGACTCTCCACCTCCGCCAAGAAGTCTGTCTGCATCGGCCCATTCAACAACCACCACTTAATCCTAGGCTTGCGTTTCTCAGCTACTTTCTTTTTCGGGGTAACATTATAGTCCATGACAAGGAGGCGATGTTGGGCCGTCAGGCTTTCGCCGGGAATGACCTTACAGTTGGTCACTCTGCCTATATGACACCGTCTAGTCAGCAAATAATCAATTTGAGTTGAGTGGGACCCGTTCTTATACGTTATAAGGTGCTGAGGTTTCTTCTGGAAGAAAGTGTTCACGATGGCCAGATCAGACGCAATGCAAGTTCTTAGAATATTTTCTCCCTCTGCATTGCGAAGACCATATCCAAAACCCCCGTGAACACGTTCATACACCTCAGCGACCCTACCCACGTGACCGTTCAAGTCCCCTCCAACTAAGATTGCTTCGGTAGACGGTATAGCGAGTAGGACCTCTTCACACTGCTCCCAGAAAGTCTCCTTTTCAGCCGCGCTACAACCCGCCTGGAGAGCATAAGCACTGATTAAGTTTGTGATTACGCCCTCGATCAGTACCTTTACCCGCATCAAGCGGTCGCAGCGACGGTCAACTTCAAGAAGCCCATTCTGAAGCTCTTCAGAAAGCGCTACCGCTACACCGTTTTTGCCCGTAGGTGACCCAGTGTATATAAGGCGGTAACCCTGCCCGATGTTACGAGACTTATTGCCCTTCCAGCGAGTTTCCTGAAGGAAAGCACACTGGACCCGACGTCTCATGAGTACATCTGCGAGTTCTCTGCATCGTCCGGTTAGAGAGCCAATATTCCATGTTGCAAAGCGGAGTTTCCGTCTGGGTACTGACGTCGTTAGCCGTGCCCGTACTTGACACGGTAGCCCTTGCCCACTTATCGCAGGTGTAGGGCGATGTGCCTGCGCGTCGTTTAACGGCGACGCCCTAGCCATACCCAGCTTTTTGTCAAATCGGTCCATATGAGTGGCGAAGTGGTTTTTAGTGGAGCGATTGCCATCTGACCTACAAACCCATTACTGGGAGAAACCAAGAAAGGAAAGGGAATAAGAGGCAGAAAGACTTGGAATATAGGGGAGGGACACCACTTACATGGATTGGATCGGGTTATGAAAGTGGTGGCTCGAGGTCCCGGGGTCGCGTACCCGTATGCCGGAAACCAAATATCGGACAGATAATTGGCTAGACACCCTCTGTGCTTTTACTTTGTCTTCATCTGTCTGCCCGTCTGTTAAGAGTATTGTTCTAAAAAATGCGTAACTCAGAAAAATGTAATTTCTTAGTCAACGAATTCTGTTGAAAATTGGTAATTTATTAATTATTCACAATGTTGTTTTATGTTAACATAACAAATATATTTTTTTGCTGCAAATTTAAAATTGTCGACTCATGTCGAGTTGTAATTTTTGGTAAAAGAAATTTTAAACAGTACAATATTTTCAATAGCAAGGCATGTGTATATATATATATATATATATATATATATATATATATATATATATATATATATATATATATATATATATATATATATATATATATATATATATATATACATATATATATATATATATATATATATATATATATATATATATATATATATATCTATATATATATATATATATATATATATATATATATATATATATATATATATATATATATATATATATATACATATATATATATATATACATACATATATATATATATATATATATATATATATATATATATATATATATATATATATATATATATATATATATAATATATATATATATATATATATATATATATATATATATATATATATTTTAAGGCGCTCGCTTTATTCTTAGCTGGGTAGCCAGACAGAACGGAGCGCCAAACGCAGCGGTCCCTTTTGACCTTCCTCCAGTATCTTCGACACTGTGTTTTCGAAGGTTAACTGAGGTTTCCTTTAACCTCTCTTACCACTTACGTTTGCTTCATATACATTTTTGCCGTTCTTTCATCATTCAATCTCTCGACGGGCCCAAACTACCTAAGCACGTTCTTCTTCATTCTCACTGTGACGTCCTCGCTGGTAGCAACCATTATGTATAATACCCACATATAACTGCGTCGGCATCAAAATGTATGCCGTAATATCCTATATTAATTTGTAAACAAAGTAAGTATTAGCTAAGTAAGAAATATTTCAACTTTATACAAAATTTTATTCAATATTTAAACTGCATGTTAAAGTGTCTTTTTTCTTATGCATTTATCAAATTTTAAATGTTTTTTTTTTATCAAAATACTCAGAACAAAAATCTATCGTACAGATATGACTTGACAAAACTGTTACCATTCATTTGTAGGAAATAGTAATGTTTTGAAAGTGCAGATTTTGAGAACTGCGCGTTGAACAACTACCTTCAAGAAGGGCTCCCATGAAGATATGCAATAAGAAATAACAGATTGACACAAAGTTTTAAAATAATCGATTTAATAAACTTTCTGAGATTTGTAAATATATACATTAATATACGAATTTAATTTCTTACCGGAAGTATATGTGGCTTAAAGCTAAGGTGACTGTCTATGATAACACCTAAATATTTAATCACATTTACTAGTTGTTGATTAGCAAGAACAATAACTTGGCTTAACAGTATGTGTTTGGCAGGAGATTAATGAATATCGCTCTCTTCGCCTACTTATTTCACGAAGTGAATAACCTACGGCGGCGGAGAGGGTCTACATTTGCACTGGACTCACGTGCCCGCTCCGCGGCCTCCTTCAATGCAACAACAGATTCGCAGAAGGAGACCATCGCAGACCAGCTTCTCTCACAATCCAGCATGGCCCCTACCACATTGGAAAGAGAGAGGTCACCACCCACTACAGTCATCAAAGCCCAGCGTTGTGGGGCCCATGCGGGGCATTCGGCCAAAGTGTGTTGCACACTTTGGCCGAGTCAACTGGCGCGTTGCACTCATGACACACCGGCGACGGCTCCCGACGTGCAATCTGATGCAGGTATTTGCCGAAGCAACCATGCCCCGTCAGTACCTGCACCATCCTGAACGTCAGGACACCGAACTTTCTCCTTAGCCAGCGTTTTAGGTGTGGTCGGACCGCCTCCACCGTTACTAGGCCTGCCGCTGGGGACTCTTGGTCCTCCCTCCATCTCAAGATTAGAGCTTCGTCAGCCCTTTTCCTGATTCGCGCGATATCCTCCCTCGATGGTCGTTCGCCTCGGGACCGCTCGCTTGCCCGGAATGCATGCACTCTAGCAAGCACTTCTGCCTGCAACTCCCAAGGTGGATCACCCCCCAAGAGAGTAGCCGCCGTCCATGATACGGTACGGTATCCCCGGATGACTCTCACTGCTATAACCCGCTGCGCTTTATGCAGTTGGGTCCTATTACGAGCGGTGAGAGAATCCACCCACACCGGTGCACCGTACAGCGCCATAGATCTCAATACGCCAACATAAAGCTGTCTGCATAAAGAGTCCGGCCGTCCGACATTCGGCAGTAACTTACCTAGGGCACCGGCGGCCTTTACAAGCTTTGGCGCAAGTTGAGCAAAATGCGGTGCAAACGACCATCGTCCATCCAAAGTCAGGCCCAGATATTTCATCTGCGCCCGTACCTCTACGTCTTGACCCTGGATACGTAATGTAGCCCTACGGGGGGGTCCTTGCGCGGACCATGAAACAGCAGGGCCTCTGTTTTGGAACTAGAGACCCTCAAACCCAGTGCAGTAATGCGGTCGATAATGCGGTGAGAGCGGATTTCTGCCCAACGTGCCACCTCGCTATAGTTCGCCCCTCGGACTGTGACGAGCGTGTCATCCGCATAGCAGATGACACCCATCCCAGGAAATAGGCGACAGCGTAAGAGCCAATCGTACCCGATATTCCATAGAACAGGGCCTAAAACGGACCCCTGTGGAACCCCACATCTAACATTGCGACGACTAATGCTTCCGTCTCCCTCTACACTCAATAGGACTAACTCAATCACCAACGCGAACGCATTGAAAACGCTCTGTGAGATAATTTTCAAATAGTTTCAATTGAATTCCTCTTATTCCTAGTATATCAAGTTTCTTAATTAGAATTGGCATTGAAATCGTATCAAAAGCCTTAGCTAAATCTAAAAATATTGTTATTATTTTCGTCATTAATTGACTTACGTGACGGAAACCAACTTGATTCTTAGATAGTATATTATTAGTTTTTAAGTAAATGATAAGCCTTTTGTTAATATTTCTTTCTAAAATTCTTGAAAGAGTAATAATCATATGTCACCACCTTTATGAATAGGGTATATTTCTGATTTTTTTTTCACTGTAGCTAAGGCACCGTTCCTTCTGTTACCGGCAGCAATACGCCTTTCTACATCCACTTTGTAGCTTCCATCTCTATTTTACTTACATCCATTCATAAAAATCTTGAATTCTGTCTTCTTTCAAATACCAGAACATTTGTCTTACTTGCATTCAGACTTAGACTTTTATTTCCCCACATATCTTTCAGATTAAATAAAGTATTTTCCTTAAAGTCACTTTCACTCGAATTTCACTTTAATTCACTCCTTGAAGACATTCAAATACAAATTGAACAACCAAGCTGACACGGCGCAACCTTGTTTGACACCCGATTGAATGCCAAATCAAGGTTACAGGCTGAGTGATCTCTATAAACAGACTTTACAGCCCGCAGGAAGGGCCCGTTCACATCGTACCGGGGTAGTATTTCTCATAAATTCTTTCTTACAACCCTGTGAAACTTCTCCAAGTCTACAAAAGCACAGATAATTTTCATGTATCCATCCTAAAGAAAATTCCTGACGCTTGGAGGGAAAAGATTTGATCCTTGCATATTTTTACAGCTTAATATAATATTAGATATAGATTACAAATATACTAGAATCTGTAAAGGTTTTAATATTCAATAACTCGTTTCTAATATTGACAACCTTTAGGATTGTTGACTTACAACCTTTAGTAGCTATAAGCTTTGTTGGAAATATAAATGTAACTATAGCATATTAAGTTATTATAAATAGTTACTTATGTTAGATTAAAACTTATCCTAAATATCGTAGTTTTAGATATAATATGCTTATAAAATAATATCATTATTGTTTCGTTTAGTATATATAAATGTAGCTTTTTTATATTAATAAATACTAGTTTTCCTCACAGGTGGACTAAAAAATTACATTGAAATCTACTATAATTTATTTTTTGTCCAAATTATTGTTTATTATATGTACGATGGAACCCGATGTGGTGTATTATGTTACCGAACCTGCGCTTATTGTTGTCGAGAATAGCTAAAGGCTATATTAATTCGACGTAACAACCACTTACATACGGACAGAATTACATTGTTAGCTTAGAATATTTCAGACATTTTTTTAATTTTTTCTATTTCGACGGACCACCATGCGGACGAAGCTGCAGTTAATTTATTTATTTATTTATATATTTTAATATTTTTTATTTATTTATATATTTTTTTTATTATTTAATCGCTTTTAAAAGTGTCCATGTTCATATAGTTTTTTCTTAATGTAAATGCCAATAATTAAAGCTTAGAATTCGAAATAAAAGAAAGAACACTCGAATTCTGATTACTAACTAGGCTCATTTATCTGTGAGTCGCGAGATCGAGTTCGGAGCCATTTCTTCAAAGGAAATAACCTTTTTTGTAGAAAACTGTTCAGTCTGTGTCAATGCAAGGGTACGTTTAGTTATAACAAAAATATTACTTAGCTTGTTTGAAATATGGCTTTCCATTATTCTTTCCGTTTGTCTGACGTTTCGTATACGAAAAGTTATGGTGATAAAAGTTCATGCTGATTTACTTTGGTTCTTAACGTATGAAGTGGCTTTGTTATATATCTGTTTAATGATACTTTTATATAGATATGCACTGTTTATGAATATATGTTATGTTGGTATATATTAAGTTACATATAAAATCTTATAATATACTAGTGCTATAGCGTATGTTTATATTTATGAACGACTAGCTTAATTAAATAAAGTTCCATGTGAGATGTTCTGCATTTTTGATTTTTATATATTATAGATAAATATTACGTAGAACAACGTTTGCTTTTTGGAATTTTGTTATCTGCCTCTCAGTCCGTTTTGTTAAGAGCATGTTTGTGTCGTATGCTAAGAGCGTGCCACGTGGAGATATATCATAAGCTTATGTTTCATTTTTGCCGTAATTTGTGTAAAATACGCCGCGTAATCAAAATCTGCAATTTTTTTATTTGGCAAGGAGTTAAATGTTGTTTGGAAATTGGATATTTCGAGGTATATGACGGAAACAAGCCTTTAAGAAAAAGAAATAAAAAAAAATATATATATATATATATATATATATATATATATATATATATATATATATATATATATATATATATATATATATATATATATATATATATATATATATATATATATATATATATATAGCAAATATAAGTTGGTCAATTTTTGTAAGTTGTACTCTCCGTTGACGTACAATCGTGACATTGGTACGTAACTTTTAGTCCGCAAGTAGTACTTCCACATGATCGATATTTTTTATATTAAATGATTTATATTTAACAATAGCTTATGTGTATCGATACAGCATTATAAGAGTGGTAACTAGTGTTGTGACACTCAGTTCCTTCATTTCCGCCCAATTTTCGAGATATTGCGTTTTGAGTGGCGAAACTCAACGCTGCGCTTTGTCTTGTTACTTTTGCGAGGTAATCAATTATTCATACTCCTTGAATGGTAATCGAACCCACAACCGTCGCATTCACTACCAGACACTGTGCCGATACGCCACGGCGGTGGCGATAAAATCTTAAACAAATTAAGATATATTAACCAGATACTTATTAACAGTTTTTAGTAAATTCTAATAACGATTGTGTTATTTGTATAATAATTATGAGTATAATTATGATTATGAACTTTATCAATATTTGACTTATTATTTATTCAGTTATTATGGCTTTAAATGGAGTTAATGATCACCTATTCAAGTATTTAATGAAGTTATTATTATGAAGCTATTAGTTTCAGTTCAACACATGAATTCATGTGACCACGAGGTGATAGTACAACAGTTATAAAAAATAATGATTATAAAAACAGTTACCCGCTAACAGTTACTTAAATAACATTAATAGTTTTAGGTATTTATTTATCTTTATTATTGGTGTAACAATGTCTCGAGACCATAATAACGATATAGATCACGAAAAATAAAATAATCGTCAATGCTACTCTACTGCGCCACGATGGCTTCAATTTGTTTTGTGATTATAAGCCAACAAATATAAAAAGTGCTATATTGTGTTTATATTCAATATCCACCGGAGCCGGAGTCAATATGTATATTAATAAAAAGTATGACACGCATTCTAAACAACATTGTAAACAACATCTAGTCCCAATTTCTCGTTATAAAATAGATAGATTGTGTCCAATCGAAAATATTTCAATTCATTTCATTATTTGAACAATGAATATTTTTATAAGGAGGTCATTTGAATTTTCTCGTCTATTTTTTCTAGGAATAAACCAAATTTTATCACATTATCGCGTGTCCACACGACTGTGCTATTTAAGCACCTCTTTGTATGCAATCGACATTAAACTGTGCATTTAGCACAATATTAATTGTATATTTTATACGTATATTCAACTTATATTCTGCTTAGTCATGCAAAGTTAGTTACTAGCTAGGAGAAATGCATAGTAATAATAAGTATATGCTTAATAATAATAATAATAATAATAATTTAATAAGTATATATAATACATCTGTCCTATGGAATTGATTTAAGATGTGCATTGACCAGATCAATGATACATATCACGTTGAACATTTAGCAATGTGTGATGTCGATTATTTTTGACCGAATTGTAACATAATTTACATTGTTTTCCGGGCGGTGAAGTTGATTGTGTCTATAGGATTTCCCGTCTTTCTTCCTGAGACACACACTATATGTGGCCCAACGCTCTTTGAAGATGTATGCAAAATAAATGAACAATAAGAAAAAATATATACATCATAGAAAAAATTGGCTGTTTTTTTAGAAAATAATGTCATATGTAAATTTAACAGGAAGGGATAATAATGTTATTGAATAGGTATGCATAAACTATACCATGCAACATGGTACAGTTTATCGCACGAAATTATATTATAAAATCTATTTGCTTAGCAGTAAAGCATCAATTAAATATAAAAAGTATAACCTAATTTGATCAAATAGTCCTACTTCAAGCGGCATAAATCAAAATTCCATACATATAGTAATATCGTAACAAATTAAAAAAAAATGCAAAATACAAAATGCTAAGTGTAAATATTTTCCCGACAATAGACTAATGGAGATAAAATTTTAGAACTCGTAATTATTTAAATTTAGAATGACACTAGTTCTAGCGTCTCATAAGGTGGCGTATGTTGTATTTATTTTTATTAATATATTACAATAGTACGTCTCGAATTTTTTTTCCGTCTACCACCTGTATGCTGATGACTTATAACTATAAATTCTATGTACTCATTGATACTGAAATACCTGAAACTGTT
The DNA here is from genome assembly GCA_037127375.1 of Dione juno. Classification (NCBI taxonomy): domain Eukaryota; kingdom Metazoa; phylum Arthropoda; class Insecta; order Lepidoptera; family Nymphalidae; genus Dione; species Dione juno. Next base: position 30,735 of record JAXRJS010000121.1, on the reverse strand, counting down.
TAGAAACTGAACAACAATCTCGAGAAAATTTTAGCAAATATTTTGAGCTGACCATAAATCCTTTTAAATTCAAGGAATTCTAATCAGCAGCACACACATAATTGTAGAAAATTAGCATGTAGCTAAAATCCCCAAATAAAACACTCAATAAGACTTTTATTTCTTTAAGCACCATAAAATAAAATTGTGGACCAGCATTTTACTCAAGTGCCACAAGTAGAAGAGTAAATAAATATACGCTACTTCTGCATCTTTTCGTGGGCTTGCATATTTTCTAGCAATATCTACCAAAATCGCACTGACAAACTCGCTTTTATTACTAATTCTTGATAATGCAGATGTATGCTGTCAAGACATTAAAGAAGGACGCCTTCGCACGGATACTCATATTCTGTGCTGTTTAATCATTCTACTCTTCCATTTTTAGAGAAGCAATAAAGCTTCGACAATAGCCTGGTAATTCCCCCTCACATTTTTTTGCTATAAAAGCTTCCGGACTGTAAATACTTTACACGTGCCAAAAATTTACATATTTTTAAAACTTCATTACCACCACTTTGTGAATATATAAATTTTGTAGTCTCCGACCGAAAGTTTGGTTTCGATTCTGGTTGAGTTTCGGCAAAAAAATGAGTTTCGGTGTAGTTTCGTTTTCGGTAGCAAATCTGCCGAAACTACGACCGAAACCGAAACTGCATTCGGGAGTTACCGCGCTGTGCTCGGTCATGATTCGCTGCGGTATATTCCTAATCATGTCGTGATTTCTTTGTGTTCGCAATACGTTTTGTTTGTTGTGAGATTACGTGGTTTTTTTTTTTTTAAATTAGGTAAGTTTTATAGTATGAGTTAGAGTATGTAGTAAACATCAAAAAGTTATCTAATATAACAAGTTTAACATAACTATTTAAATATTTTGTGGCTACTTTAACACATTCGTTAATGCTATACGTAAACAAACATTAGTTAGGTATAAATTAATAATGATTTTTAATTTAATGCTTTTTAAAGTATCCTGGGATTGGAACCCGCGCCTCATGGAAACAAAAAACCGTTTTTCTTTAAGTATTCTTTCTATCCTTAGTGTGGATTAACACTATCAAAATCTTTAATAATTTTTGGATAGCGAAAATTTTTAAAAATCTCCCTACAGAGATGCTAACAAAGCAATAAGTTGTATAAAGCATATTATAAGAATTTCGATGCAGCGTGAGGAAGAACGTATGGCGAAGTGGTCAGAGCGCTTGGACGGTTACCATGAATTTATTTTTTGCGCGGGTTCAAATCCTGCTGTGCTGAAACTTTTATGTTTTCTTTAAGTATTTTTATTAGTTAGGTACTTGATACTTACTAAAGTGCATTAGTGGTGATATTATTAAAGATTTAGGGCTCCATCGTTCCATTTAATAATTATTACCAATATAGTCATATAGCAAGTACACTTAAATAATTGATTCTTTTTGCAAATTAGCACGTTTATAATGAAATGATTAGGTATTTACAAGGGTATCTAGGCATCCATTTAGGTTTTGCTTAGGACTTCAATATTAAATACCTACTTATAACAATTGTGATATTAGGTAACAACTTAAAAATATATTTAAGTTATTATTTAACGCATTTTTAAAACTGTGATTTAAAAAGAAATATTAAAACTGACTCAAAATATAATACTTCTAAGGTAGTTTCGGTTACGGTTTCGGTTTCAGCCGTAACTAGACCGTTGCCAAAATTCGTTTTTGGTTTTGGTTTCGGTCGTAAAAATCAGTTTCGTTCGGACACTAAAATTTTGCTTTTGTTTTAAACATAAAAAGTGTCTATATAAATGTGTATGTAGTACACTCGTATCTATTTATTTATGCATATATGTGTATGCGTATGGTTCAAAATATGTACTTATATATATTCTAAGTTTAATATTATTTTACAATTTATGCATAAATACTATCACACCTAATTACTATCTTTCTATACCGCTCTAACATCTGAAGATTATCTGGAGGAGATCGTTTCAAGTGATATTATTATATACTTCATATGCTATGCTTATCATTTTTGTGTGCTTATGTATGTTTTATTACTTATAAGTATTTAAATATGTGTCATGATGGTTTAAAAATAAACAACCATATAGTCAAAATATAATAAAGTAACAATAAAAAGAATTGTACAAACAAACATTTTAATAGAAAACAATGTACGATGAAACGTAATTTGTAAAAAGTCATTCTAAGGAAAGAAAACGTTTAAATATTATACTTATAAAATTTATCAACTCTCTCTTGAATACCGTTTAAGCTCTAGCTTATTAAGCCATACGTTATTTTGATAAAGCTACGTCAAAATTCTTACAACGCATGTTCCAGTTAATTTTGTCTTGCTTGATTCAAACAAACAACTTCAATGTTATTTTAGATTCAAAATGAATATGAAAATTCTAAATTTCAAGTGAGTAGGGTTTAAGCGGTTTTGGTAAAGTAGCACCAGTTATAATTTCAAAAGTAAAATTTATGTGAATAGTTTTGATGGTGATGAGTATAATTTATTTGTTAATCTCAAAATATTATACTTCAATATAATACGTATTTTGAATATTCAGAACTTTAAAATCAACACTGGAAACGCGATGAATAATATGTACCTCTTTATTGTTTATAAGCGGCTTGGCAATTATATTATAATTGTTTAATGCGTTTATTACAAAATTATTAAGAATAATTTACAAAATTTATTTTCAACGTAACAAAGCAGATTTTTTATAGACATTGCTAAAATGTGAAAGGTTCTTAAAAATAGTGTTGGGAGGTGTTGCATTTAAAGGTATATAAACTTAGAGGATCTTGGGCTCGCGTGAGATTGGATTGTACTGGAAATGATGAGTAGCCTTTTACAACTTCTATTGGTAATTGGGGTCAGGTGCCGTGAGGTCCCAATTACACTATGGAAAAGGCACATCAGCGAATAGCATATGATAAGAAACAAATAAAGATTTTAATAGAAAAATAATTCTAGTTCTATGTTGTTCAATTATTTTTAACGTATAAACTACTGTTTTGTTTTATACCTTTTGTGCATAGATTAACAAAAGACAATTGTAAATCACAATAGCAGGCAATTTTAGCAATTTTTGTGGCACATAATCATGAAAAAAATCACAATATGCGGCTCACCGAGTAAAAATTTCCGGTGAGTGGTAGTGAATTCTGCGATAACTATGGCTCGAGTGAGCACGGCTAAATTTCTTGTCTTTCGTATGTTACATGTAAAAGAATAAATAGTAAATGATTCGATTGGACTTATATGTATTTTAAATAATATATTTCGTTATGAAAAAAAATATATCAAATAAACATTGAAATTATATTCAAATGCTTTTAAATTATGATACAAACTTCCTAAACTAAACTAATTCTAAAACGGTCATTCTATATCCATTAAAATATTCTAAAACTTTTTTGAATAATTGAGCATGATATAAATTCATAAAATAATTCATTATTGTTTTTTTTTATTTAATAAGTTACTCAAAATATTTCTATAAAAGTAGTTTTGCATGCTAAATTTGCTTAGAACACAATTGAGTAAGGTCAACGTGATATTGTCTTTGGTAAGACAAAAGCAAAGCGTTGAGATATGGATCTCAAAGAATCTCATTCACACGCAATGTTTCAAATTCGGGTGTAAAGTAAAGACTGGAGTGTCTTGACACTTGTTTTTCTCTATCTCACCTGCTTTATAAAGTGTTAAGCTAAGTGCAGTACTAAGTAAAGTGTGAAAAATATATAAAATATAAATGTTCCACGATGAAAAATCTGAGCGTGCTACCGTGAATAAATAAGCGTTGTTGGTAATATACGTTCCCTACCTCGCAACGTGTATCGGTTCTTAGCAATGTTAACATGAGTTGGGGTAACTTGTACATGCGGTGTTACAGTAGTAGTTTTGATACATACAGAATGAGAGGCTCGTTACGAGTGTAATATTCAAGTCTTTTGTTCTTTCGAGGGTACACTTTATATACCTTCGTAGTTACAATCAATTGAACTACTTTTTATATATATTACATTTATAAAGTATATATACGAAACAAATGTATTTTCTTTTTAATAATATAATAGTTTAAACAACACTATTTTTAATGTATAAATAAAACTGTTAATTATATATATTATTTAAATTAACTAAAATAAAAAAAAGCTATAGAAACTAGGTTAGTTCTATACAGTGCTATTTAGCACTAGATAGATATACACTGTCTTTGAGAGTTATTTCTAATAAATAATAATTTAATTTAATATACCAGTAAATTATAATAAATTTTTAAGTAGAAAATTTCTATATATATGTTCTACAATGCTATCTAAAGTCGAATATTAGCAGCTCAATTTATATTAACTATAGCCATTGCGCAAATAGCGATAAACGGTTCGTATAGTTTGTATAATCCTTCATACTGTATAATTAATGAGATAGCATTAGGCACCATTATTTGCACAGTATCGGGAAAAAGATATTTTTTGAAATCTGCTTAGAATACTATACTGTACAAATTAAAAGCCGTGTTAAATTAGTCATTTTTATTTCATAATGTGAAATAATTGTCTTCTATGAATCTGATTATATATAATGTCAAAACTAAATGAGAAGTATTTCTCTATATTTTTTTACTGTATTCTATCAAAGGAATCAACAAGCACCAATGATTGACATTTTTTTTTAAATACTGAAAATAAATAAGTATAAGAAAAAACGTCTTTGATTTTTGCGATTTTTACATATTTTGAATGAAACTTTTTTTTATAACGACAGTAGACTTACTCCGAAGTCGTCGGGTTTCTAAAATGTATAATTGGTTCCCAAAGTTTGGTTACAGGGTTTAATTTAAAATTATTTTCACTTATATTTTTACTATTCATAAAACGTTTTATAAAGATGTTACATAAAAACATATAATACATTTTGTATATTTATATGAAACGTATTTGAGATTTATGAAAATGTGAATAGTAGAAAAAATTGAATTTGTTTGCTAGTTATTAAGTATTTACTATAATTTTAACTCTGAATCTACAAATAAAATTCAGTGAAAAAGAGCTTTGTAATCCAGCTTACATATAAATGATAAGCTTGATCTATGCCAAAAGCAAAACTTAACATAAATAAATAAAAAACTGTGTTTATTTTTTTTATGAATATAAAATGAACATTAAAGATTTATAATGTCAAGAATTCAATATTATTTAATATCAGGCATCTTATCGTTTAATTTCATTGGATCTTTTCATAGGAATTAATATATGACAAAATGTACCTATTATGCAATGAAAAACTTTCATTTCTCCGTAAAGCACGCCGTTAAGTTTCGCCACTCAATACGCAATATTTCGAATAGGGAATAAAATAGGAAACGTTGAGATCGTATCTTAAGAGATTCTCTCTGCTTGCCCTGTATGTCTGCCTGTTAAGCTAAAAAAAGAGGGATATGATGAATATGAAATATAAAAAGATATGCTTACCGTACTGGCGTTGGGCTCAGGCTCATGATGGTAGGTGGATAAATGTCTCATTGGACCCGCCATAGCGTCACCACCTACATCACTTTTATTCTACTTAAAAAAATGGACACTTCCTGTTATGTAAAACATTTTTACATTGATATACATAGTGATTGAACGAGTCGTATTGTGCTGTTGTACAAAAAATTGTACATGAATTATGTTATTTTAGAATTGTGATTAAAACAATTGAATTTTGTTTATAATTGACCTGAATACTATTGACATATTGCATATTGAAATAAAATTGACGTCGTATATTTTTTATTTTTTATGTTACTCTTTTTTTCTATTACACAATATATAATATATTGAAGAGATCATCAATAAAGATATATAAATATCCAAAAAAAAAACTTCATATGACTGTCTTAATATTAGTTCACAATTAATATATGTATACGAAATTTCGTAGAACTTCTAAGTATCTATTCCTTTAAGGAGACGATAGAAGTTGTAAGGTACACAAATTATACGCTTACAAAGAAATAAAATTCGTATTGCTTTCTAAATAATATATGTTTCAAGTTGAAATATGGTATGTTCTCGAATATTTTTTCTTAGAAGCCGGGCTTAAATATAAAATATATTTTACTATACGCTTAGGAATACTTATGTGTAGCAGTTTTTTGTTATAGCTTTTTATTGATAAAGATCTTTTCTCGTAAATTGCCCAATATTTATAACGTATTATATTACGAGTATGTTTTAGAACAAATCACATAATTTAAATTTTAGTTATAGTTTTATGGTATTTTCAATAGCATTCTTATTAATAATAATCACATAATTTGTTATACTGCAGCTATATTTAAATCAATAATATGATCTCATTAAAGTACACTTTAAAATAATGTCTTTGTTCCCTCTGTTCCATTAAGTGATTAACCGACCGCCTTTTATTTAGCATGTCGTAAAATATCGTGAGATATACTCATTAATTAAAATGTACATTGTACGTTTTATTTATAAATTATGGCAGAAGCTGGCTGAAGCAAAAAAGAAATATGAATAAATTATGGCAATTTAGTTTATCAATGTCGAAATGAGTGAAATTTTACTAGTTTCACAACGTTTTCTCATATACAATATAGGAAAAATAACATTTTTTTAGCGTACTAAATATAAAATAACTATAAAAATATGTAGAAAATATAAAAACACGCAATAATAAAAAAAATATGCAATATATACTTTCAACATAAATATTTTACGAATATAATATTCTCTTTTGTATTTTATAAAGAATTATGACCTCCAACAATAAAATAATTCATATAAAAAGGTAAAAATAAATTAGGTCACGCCTACATAAGAAATCCTGCAAATAGTTATGATGGTGAAGTTCGCGTAATGCCATGTGCTTGTCGTTGCGCGTAGCACTCGTAGTTGAGCGCTCGTAGCGAGAGCGTACCGGCTGGCGTAGCGGCCGCCAGCGCCCGACTGCCGCTCGACTGCCGCAGCCCGCCCGCGCATTGGTCGTAATGATTGACAAAATACTTCACCTGTGTTTTCTTAGAAAACGTAAACAGGTGGCGGGAAACGTGTCAATGCAAACGATATTTCATAACGGATATATAGAGTGTATCGGTAATATCTTTTACATTTTTTTTTGTTTATATTAATATATTTTTTGTCATGAAAAAATGATTTTATGCATTTCTTTGACAATATTTTACAGAAAAATCATAAATGACAAAAGGTAAATAAATAAAAAAAGACATTATTTAACTGGTATTGTAATTAGATTATATTTTAAGATTTGCTTAGGTGAATAATGTTTATATACATACATATACAATTAATTAACACACACACACACACATATATATATATATATATATATATATATATATATATATATATATATATATATATATATATATATATATATATATATATATATATATATATATATATGTGTGTGTGTTAATTAATAGTAAAGTATAAGTAATTTAAAGTTAACATATTCCGGGTATATTGAAAAGTCAAGCTCAGGTTGTACGAAAAGTTTCAACAGCGTTCACAAATATTGTTGTTCAAAGTTTTCTCCGTAATTGATATTGACGTGAGCATTAAAATACCAGCGCAACCTGTTGAAGTCTAAACAAATACATGTTAGATGTTGTATAGAAAGTTGTATGATATGTAATGAACGCTTGAATGTTAACCTTTTGGATTATTTCCAATATACATATATATACATACATGTGTTTTAATTAAATATTAATTTTAAAGTAAATGATATGTGAATGCGGTGTTAAAAATAATTTATAGTTGTTAGACGATTTCGATAAAGTAACTTAAATAAATAACATATATATAAACTAAATTCGAACTCAAAGTATAACATTGAGCTATGCAATTTATCATTTCATCACTATCAGTTATGAAAATATTATATAAAATAATTATATAGTCTCAAATTTTATAATGGATAATAATCCATTATAAAGTATGAGCCATATCATCCATGTTTAGATGAAGCATAAATAAGGCTTTCCATAGGCTTTCCATCAAGGCTCATATTAGTAAACATTAACAGGCAGGCATATTGAAGTATCCCCGTAAATTTTATCAATGTGAGTATCTTAATTGTGTAGCTTCATGCAACGTTCAAAGCTCATTTATGATTTAAAGTGGCCTCTATCAGAAGCAAGACTATGATAATAATTCAACGGTCCCTAGCTAAAGTATCGAATTTATAAAATTGTATTCTTATTTAATTACTGTTTTGAACTGTCAATAAAGGTTTTATAACATTTTCAAAAGCTCAAATATTCAAATTGCGGCTTATAGTATTTTTAAATATGTATTTTTTTGAAAAATTTTGTCACTTGTCTTATATATTTAATTATTATTTTCTTATTATTATAGTTTCATTATAAATCCAATAATATTAGTATGGATGGAACGCGTATATGGATTTTTAATCCATATACGCGTTGATATACTTTTAAAATATTTTGGAAACATATTTCTTTATACTATCATGCTTATTTTAATTGTGCTGTTTGTTTCTCAGAAGTATTCAATATAAATTTTAAATGTGAACGTAACAGTGAGATAGTCAATAAAACAATTAACCCGAAATGTAGTGGTAAATTGGACACGTCCATCAGTAGCATTTTGACGGTATCTCACTTGATTCAAAATAAAGTGTTTCTAGGTATTAAGCGATAAACAATCATCATTCTAATATGATTTTTTCCATAAAAGTCAGTTAATGTTGTCGGTTTATTTAAAAAATGATCATAAACTGATAAGAAATAATATAATGCGTTAGTTATTTAGATTGGAGGGAAAGAGAGAAAGAGAGAGAAAGAGAGAGAAAAGGTTATATAACATAATATTAAAGTTATGATTTAACAGCGCTGAAAAAGTCCTTATTGCTAATTTCAATTTCAAGAGGTTGCAATTAAAATTTAATATTCAATCAGGGACTAAAATAACGTCCATACAAAGAATCCAATGTGATCTGCAGATTACTGAAGCAAGTGATCAGCATTGCAGTTAATATCGATTATCGATTACATTCTACATGAGTGGGCGTTGTGATAGCTGAGAGCATCTTATAAAGTTAAGCGTCTTGCCATTTTTTCTAAGCAAGTGTAAAATTTGTATATTAATTAAACGGCTAGAAAGGGTTTTGAAATATATATCAAATATATAATATTTTTTTATTAAAAAAAATAAAATAAATTCAATAATAACTTCATAATTTGATAGCTAAATATGTAAATAAAATTTATATCAGCACAAGATTCCATGGCAACTCATGTTATCATTAATTTAAATAGACTATAAAATTTAGACTATAAAATTCTAAATATAGTATTATTTATGAAAATGGGCATTACAATCATACGAGTACATATCATATGTAAAAATGTTATGACATTAATTAATTATGAAACGGTTATATTTAGTTTGGCTTGTTTGTTGGGGTCAAAATTAGTAATTGACCCTTAACATTTCTGTTAACAAATTGACCTGATATTTGGTAGACACATTCAGTTTTAATGAGAATACAATTTTTTTTATCTGATCAATACCATAGATTGCCTAGGAAGGTGTCGTGATGACTGCTACCTAGTCACATAATTTACCGAATTATAATAAGAATAATATACTTTATTGTACACCACAAATAAAATATACAAAAACAAAGAAGCACACCAAAAAATAAGGAATTTACAGCTGGCGACCTTATCGCTAAAACGGTAGGCGGTGTACTTGTATGGTATTTATATACATACATAAACTCATACCTAAGTAAATACATAAATACATACATAATTAATAATAAACATACATAAAACATTATAAATATGTCCATATAAAAAATAAATATCTTCTTATGAGACATTATATATACATATATATACATAAAAATAAAACGAGCATGTCAATAAATAAACTTATAAGAAAAAGAAATAACAAAAAGGTATATAGAAATAATAAAGGACATTTAGGGAGATTTACGAGTATACATAATATTAAAATATAAAGCCTATGTGAATTTAACAAATTCATATGTGATTACATCAGTAACAAAAACAAATAAAATTAAGAAAAGTATACACATGAGAAAGTTGAAATATTAATTTAAAGTATTTTAGAAATCTAGATAGTGTGCTTTGAGCAGAGACTTAAAGCGATTAAGACTCTTAGCACGTCTAATATAGGTCGGAAGGGAATTCCATAATCGAATAGCTTTGACTGTAAAGGACTTGGTGAAAAAGGAAGTAGAATGAGATAAGGCATTTTGAGGATAAAGTTTTGATTGGGTCAGAGAGGACAATCGTGAGAGTTACTTAAAAATTCAAATCGTTCTTTTAGGTAAGAGGGAGTAAAAGGATTGAACAGCTCACAGTATAGAATATAGAAGATGTAAAATATGTGTATTCCTACGAAGTCTTATAGGAAGCCACTTGAACATTTTTCGATAGTCAGATATGTGGTCTTATTATTATTTTCTATCTTTTAGTATATTACTACATCATTATTTTCTTTCTATTTACAATAAAACAGTTTCACAATTTTTTTTAAAATATTTAAGTGCTTATATACCACATATCTTCCATATACAGCAAGGTACGAAGAGATAAACAGGTCTCATGTACTCATTAATAGCATTTTAATTTTAATATGATCAAGAAGCTGTTTTTATTACAACTTCTTAAGATTTACATTGTTTATTTATGTGATATAACGAGTTGGAAATCGAATTTGTAGCTATTGTGCTACTGACACCTGTTCTGTTTCTATTTACAGACACAAGTAACCTTATGCAGTTGAACAACTACGTTATTCCATATTTTCTATGCCGACTCCAAAGGCGCTTAATATCACGATACAACGGTAAAGTAGGTCATTGTTCATGGGAAATAGACCTATACATAAATATATATTTCAATTCAGCTCGCTGGAGTTTTAAGGAAGATAGCTTTATTTTTAGTTCTCTTTCAATGAACAATATGGAACGAACATTTCATAAGATTTATACTTACCAGAATTTTTTACATCTTTGTAAAAATTACATCTGTGATTACTTTAATTTCACGCAAGCCAAAGGATCGGATTTTTCCGAATACAAGAATTAATCAAGACAATTTACAACATAATAATAATAATTAATAAACAAGCACGGGTTTGATTCACAAACTGACGATTCCGTATCAACTTCACGTGTGTCAACAGAAAGTACAATTTGTAAAAGTTGATAAATGGCCTATGCATTATTTTTGTATAACTATGAAACCATCAATAAATATAATTTTGTTTGAGAAAAATGGTCTTGATCGACAGACAAACAAACAGATCGATAGACGGAAAGCAAGAGTGTAAAATATAAGAAAATAGAATAAAAGTGAGTTTATTATTATGTCATAGAGCTTTACGTAGTCCCGCGTAACATTTTTTCAGTGCCACAAAATATAGCCTTGTAGGATAACTGAATAATAGATATAGCATTAATCTTTAAAACAGCTATACACCCACATAGGAAAGGTGGAGTGTACAAGTCTATAAATATGTGAATTACGAGTACATATAAGTAATCTCCCGTACAAATGTACAAGGGTATGTAACATAATTTTATACCATTAAAAATATAGTATATGTATAGATTCAACATGCACATATTGCATGTTGAATCTATGTTTTTGTTACAACTTAACATAGCTGACATTATTTTCCAAAGCTTACTTCTGTACTTATCGCCAAAGAAGAAAACAAAGTATTTCATTCCACTCTAATGAAACAGGGTTAATAAAGTAGCAATAAGATCAAATGTCCAATGTTTTTTCAATGTTGCATTAAATTTCCACTAACGGTTCAGTGGAATTCTTTTTTAAATTCATTTTGTAACAGCTATTTCTGAAGTAATTTTATAATTGATTTAAAGATTACTTTTATTTAAGTACTAACTTATAACCAAATCTATATAAAGACCATTCAATTTTACATTTATATTATTAAAATTTGGTCACTATATGTACATTTACAAATTATATCCCCAAATTGCAACTACGTTTAATTTTAGTTTTCGGAAATTGAAATTTTCATTTAAACGTTCACACGTAACCGTTTAAAATGCGATTACCCTCATCTCCGCTAGCAATTCCATCAGTTGCAATAAAATTGCATTAAAGTTCAATTTGATATACTTTCATAAGCCAATTGAAGGTTGAAAAGCCAATCTATGTTAAAATATTTGTACAGGTGAAGGAAACTAGCAATTTGCTTTGCGTCTTCGATTTTTTATCACATTTATCTTCGCATTTCTATAAAATAACAGTTATTCCTCACGCCGACAAATACGACCCATCCATTTTCCTCGTATCAAATGTCAGCAAATGTCACAAGTATAAAAACGCTTTTAGATTTATGTGTGTAGGCGCCTCAATGTGTGAGCATATATATATATATATATATATATATATATATATATATATATATATATATATATATATATATATATATATATATATATATATATATATATATATATATATATATATATATATATATATATATATATATATATATATATATATATATATATATATAATCTCATATGCTTTATATTTGTAGGAAACCACATTGATGGCTTTATTTCATGATCTGGTATTTGTTGTAAGTCCAGGTATATTCATATGAAAAAGTAGTTCGACCGTTAATAAATTACAAAAATAAACTAAATTGTTAATGTACTTAAATTGAATCTTTTTTATTATTTATAAACATAAAAAATTTGGTTAAAATTACAAGTAAGTAAATCATTAAAAGTTCAATATAAGTACAAATGTAACTTAACATACTTTTGTATTTACAATAGACTTAACCTTATATTTTGTTGTTCTTATTTTTTATATAGACGGTGATGGGGGATTATTTATAATGCAGGCTGTTCTACTGTCAGCTGACCTCGCTTCGCACAAAGGAAAGGCTAAGTTGTAAATAAATAATTGATATTTTAATCTTTTATCGGTCTCATGCCTAAATCTAATTAGTTAGTTAGTCAGTAAGAAACTAGTGTCAAGACACTTTTTCATTTTCTGTCTGAGTTTGAAACAGTATATATTGTTTCTCTTAAGTTAATTATTAATTCTTTAATTTATAGGATAATAGAAAATACTAGAAAATAATAGAAACTCATACATCTAAAAGCATCAAAAGCTATACGTTAAATGTCTAAAATCTACTTACTATTGTACTAGTACTCGTGGCATGAAACCGCCATCGTATCGGAAACTTTAGATGGCTACCCTTAAATAGAAAACCTTAACATGCCTTTTAGTGGCGAAACTTTACGCCGTGCCTATTCGTCTTATCAAAGGCGAGAATTGAAAATGCTTCATCGCCGAGCTGACACTGTCCCACTTCGCCACGCTGGCCGTTATATATTTCATCCAAATATTTATCCACTACAATTGCTTTCTATAAAAGTTTTCAATTACCTTATTATATTTTATCGCTTTTAGTTTTAATGTCATAACTGATTCTGAATTTATTCCTTGGCAAATTTTGTCGAAGTTAATAAAGTAAAAAAGTAGATGTTGACGTTGAGTCAGCAAAACCTGTAACATGTGGCGTTCCATGAACTTTGTAGAAGTCCTTTATAGCAGAAAAGCTCGCTTTTAAGGGACCAATTATCAGTAACCTTTGCTTAGCCTCAAAATAGACTCTAGTGAGTTTCATTCATTCTCCAAATTATTAATATTTACGTTCTCCACTGAAAAACCTTATTTACGTGGGGATAAAACTATTATTTTAACACTAACATTAGTGATTACTTTATACATATTATATACAAAAAATGCAATATATATTTTTTTGAAGGCATGACCAAAAAATAATAAATAATTTTTCACTATTATTTTCATTCCACTGTGAGATGTCAAGCTACGTCTTTGGATGCTAGAACTTATACCCGTTACTCTGCTAATCTGAACGAATTGATACTTATCTCACCCAATACAAATATTGTTTTAATTATATTGTTTACCTATTCCTATTTATACTTAATCCACACATAACATGTAGTATACTACATATTATGTTGGATAAGTATATGTGTTATGTTGGATTAAGTATATGTTGGATTAAGTATATGTTTGTATAAACAGAGGGCAGATCTGTCTGTCCTGAACTTAAAGGTATGAATATTGTCGCTGTCGTAAAACAAGTGAGGCATTGAAGCTACGCTTGTCTCGATTCAGGCGGAAAGTGAAGAACGCAGTGCCTTCTCTGCTATATACAGAATAAACGTTTAACTATTTTATGTTCTGCCATTGTCACAATGCCATATTTGTATGAAAATGTTACTTTTATAAAGTAGTAATTAATTATTAGTGGCATAAAACAAATGTATGCACGATAACGTACCGTACAAATTTTTAAGACTTGAAATCGCATCAGCTGACGTAATAGCGCTTACCAAGATCATATCTAGAACAGGAAATTAACATGTCAAATCAAAATGCCACATTCTAAAAGATTCATTCATTTAAACAAACTACGGCGTCTAAGTCCTGCGTATATGCACAGACAGCTATGATTAGTTATTCATGCTAGTTATTAAACTCTCACCGTAACCGATTATGTGCGGAATTAGTAACTTAATCTACAATAACGAGCTTAAAGCTCCCTTTCAGGACTATATAATTAAGATAATTTAACATTTCATATCTTAATGGATATTATGACTATTCGCTTTATTTCACATTTGGAATAGTTTACGTACAGTGTAAAATACAATATGTTAGGCATAGAATTTCTCGAAATTTTATTATTTATATGTATGATACATCGTTGATGTAGGCATCATTTTCTTAAGAATAAATTGATAGAAAATATAATAGAAACAAAAATTTCAATTCTCTCCCGCCTATTACGCGAAACTAAAAATAAAAGCATACTTTATATTGACTATACATGGGCGGATAAGCTATGATTACTTTGTTACGTTCGATTTACTAAAGCTAAAAGGCATGTTAGGGTTTTCTATTTAAGAGTAGCCATCTAAAGTGATTTCCGATACGATGGCGGTTTCATGCTACAATATTAGATTTTAGACATTTAAAGTATAGCTTTTGTTACATTTATATGTATGAGTTTAATATTTTCAATTATCTTATAAAATAATTATTAGCTTAAAGTGTTAAGTCTAAGAGAAACAAACATAATAAGGCTTTTCCAATTAAATTCATTTCATTAGATCTCAAATGGTTGAGATATTAAAGTGCTATCATGGACAATTATATCAAATGAGCGTATAACACTAACCGCAGTACGTGACTATTGCAGTAGTTCGTTGTAATTCACGCAACTAAAGGTCCAGCCGCAAATTATACTTGAATTAATGAGTGTCTTGGGCAGACTTAGTTCAATCCACTATCACTCTCACTTACGACAATTATACTTTGTTCATGTTATATTAAACTTGTACATTTTTTATTTGTAGATAATATAGATATTATGCAGGCAGTGCAGGAATTTCAAAAAATAAAACTATTTTCAACAATTTATCAGAGATATTGGTATTAGATATATTAGATAACGTAAATATTTTGATCCACCAAACCCAACAAACACTTGTGAGAACGAATAAAATGAGGAGATCAGTGTGACTTATTTTCCGGTTTTTCCTGTCTACCCCGAATTTGTTGATGACATATTGTGTAAAAATACGATAATACAATAAAAGCACAATCTGCTTTGGATACAAATAAATGTAAGTTCAATAAAGATCGATTGTACACAAATATTTATTTCCATCTAAACGAACAAATAACTTATTTCAATATAGACGAGAGTGATATCTATAAATATTAAAATGATTCTTGAAGTTGTCGAAAGCTTTTAAATTTTCATGTTTAATTTTATACTTTGTAAGAAGGAATGGCGAAACTTTTCAATGAAACTGATAAAATAAATAAGATATTACTTGTTCCAGTCACAATAAAATATATGATTTATTTATATATTTTATACTTATATATTCATTTATAAGCCCACTCATCATCATTACATATAAATTTACTAACTAAACAATGCAGGAAAAGTAATTAGTCTAAATATTTAATAGGTAATATTTAACCGATATTCAAGTATAATATTATACAACATATAAATTATAAAAGTGAAAAAAAATTATAAAAAAATAATATTATACAACATATAAAGTATACCGTAACCATACGGATGAACCTAGTGTTAAGACACTCCGATCCCTGCTTTCCTCCTTTTTGCATTGCGTGTTCAGTGGCAGAACTCAACGCCACGCTTTTACCTGAGAGAAGAAAATGAATTTTAATAATTCTCTCCATGTGGGAATCGAACCCACAAGCCGTCGCCTTGACCTCTGCGCCACGACGAGACGGTCCGATGGTCGATTAGTTTATTTTTAAAATATGTTTATTATTTTTAAAAGTAAATATAATTAATTACCGATCTCACCTTTTTAACTCACATTGGCACAAGTTCAAAACAACAATATTTCCTATTGAAATGTTACTGCAGTAGCAATTAAAGTAGATAAGACAAATGGAAAAGACAAAAGAGAATTGCACCTGGAGACCTGGGATACGAAATTTCAATTACAGAACCTACTATATATACTGTTTTAATAAAGTCTTGCAAACAGCAAACTCGCAGGCGGCGATGTGGAAAGAGGTTCGAGTAGCAGGTCGACTAATCAAACAACAAGGGCCAATCGCTGTGTATGTGCCACTGAGCGCCGCTGTGCTTTATAACTACTGATCCGAAAACACATCACTGCCGTCTGATGGGCCTTAAAACTACACAAAAGACTTCATCGTACATTTACCATTTATGCAAATGACCTATTTACTTGCTTCAATTGTAAATACAATATGTTATTTGAAAAAAAATTGTATAGCTATTTATTATTTACAATGTTGCAATGTGTTTATGGAGGCTGCGTATGAATTCTTTCTAAATTCTGCATATCCGCCTCCTAATACAATGCTTATTGTTTAAATTTGACTAACTCAACTGTTTAGATGTATAAAATACATCATAAGAATATACAAATTAAAATGACATTTATAAAAGTATTGAAGAAAATGTAGTAGTATTGTTATTTTGAGTAGTGTTATTTTTCCTTATATAATATTAATTTTATATAGAACTGTATAAATTAAAGTTTTATTCGTACAATTTTACGTAAATAATTTTTTGCAGTATGCCATTTTATTTATGACCTCTAGGGAGATATAACTTACGCGGAACCGAAAACAGGTATTTTTGTAAAGTATGGGGTGCTGAGAAAGTTATGATATACCAAAGCAGCCATAAGAGAATTAAATGGACTTGTCATTGTTCAAAAAATGTATTATTACATCCTCTTATATTTCTATGATCTAAAAGTTAATTAATGCATAATTGCTATGACAAAATTTAAATTCGGTGTTATGTCAGATATTTAAAACGTTTCACTCTCGATTACAGTCATGAGAGACGGTCATTTAATGACTATAATCTAGTCAATCTCAATTTTTCATAATCGTAAGACAAAGAGATTACGGAATATGTCCTTATTACGTTATGATTTGTACAAGTAAATATGATTTTTTTCCCTTACATTTCCTAATTGAATCATATTATTTGGCAAACGAAAAGGGAATTAGTATTAGTAATTTCAGTCAAAAGTTTAAAAGCCGTGTAGAGCTTGTTAAATGTCAGATCTATCCAAGCCAGCAGAAATTAGGGTTGATAAGTTCCCTTATCTAATAATTTGTGTCAGCTAAGACCTTAATTCATACAATCCACTAGAGATGGATAAATGTCATAAAATTTAATATTTGACATTATATTTAAGAGTTAGGATGTATATTGACAGTTAATTCAAATCTATAATAATCTCGGGTACTACTGGTTCAAATAAAATAATTATGTATGATAATCCATTTGTCGAGGAAAGTTTTGAACCTATTGTTCCTGCGGCCAGATTTACCTTGGGCACTCAGAATATGTCATATGTCGTGCAGAGATCTGCTTGCTATTTCCATCTGACCAGTGGGGCGAAGCTGCATGTAAAAGCTGTTATTCTATAAAAGCCTAATTCCCTTTGTAATCCAAGTAGAAAGTACACATAAGTATAGTGTATCAGAGCATACAAGGAAAAAATATTTTATTTCATCAAAAATACATTACGTTCGTGTAGTCGTGAAACGACAAAGAAAAATAAATATACAATGTTATACTCTCACAATATAACCGATTTGAATTAAATTCTTTGTACAACGCGACTTCATGATAAATATGAAAGAATAATGAAGTATCTACTTAAAATACGGTTTTATACGTGCAGCTTTTATTTTTCCCGAGTAAGCTATAAATTATTATTTTCACGTGGATATAATGAAGTAAAAAATGTATGTAGTTATTTTTTTATCTCATGTTATGTATATCACACGACGTTTCAACACTCATTAGTCGTAGCAGTCCACGTGAAAACATTTGGAAATTGTGAATTTAATTAATGAATCTGCAAAGAAACTTCATTAACTATAATAATGTATTGGCAACCCGTTTTCGTTTTGAATAAGAGTTCAGTTACGCTCGAAAAAAATATATAGGTCATGATAATATCTAGTTATTTTGTTAATACAAAAACTTTGGAGTAGTTTATGATGATGCTATTTCTAAATGCTAATGATTGTTTAATAGTATGTATATGTGTGTATGATGGTCATCGTGACTCAGTAGGGTAGCGTCTATGATCGTGGTTGGGAGTACGATCCCTACTCGGGGTATTAAATTATTTATACTCAATCTGATAAAACCAAGGTCCACTCAACTCGCTATGAATCGAATTCAGACGCAAAAAGCGGTGTGTCTTTATACTTCGCTGTATTTATCTTACCTGCTGTTTGTGAGATAAAGCGTGATTTTTTTAAATAACATAATAATTAAAAAGACAAGAAGTACTCATATTTTATATTTTTGTTATTTTCAAAATATTAATCCACACTATGGATATTCACAGATTCCCGCTGCGTTCAAAATCTTATATGTTTTCTTTAAGTATAAAAAGAATTAAATTAAAACAATAAAAGTCCCAACGTGAATTTCCAACGACTGGGCCACTAAAGCACGATAAATATTTTCGTTTCAGTTAATTCGATAGGTGTGATTGATTGACAACGCTTAATCACTTCAGGTTAATTACCCGTACGAGGATTTAATCTCGTCTTATTTAGCTGAATTTTTGTTTAAAAGCTAATTTCCTAACAAAGTATTATATATTTATCTGTAATAATAAGAATCAAGTAAAGTTATTAGTTTATTGGTGATTAGTTATTTTAATAAATTATTTTTTAATTGAGAGTATTATAAATTATATTGTTATTTTTTTTTATTTCTGTACTGTTTGTTGATAATTTTATAATATGTTTAATCTGCACTCTTAATATACATCATGCTTTTTCATTAACAAAATTTTGTGCAGAACTCTTTTTTAATTTCAATTCAGATAACAATATTTGCTAGTACTATAACTAGTACGTGATATATTCGTATCGTGATAAGAAATAATGTACCGTTGAATAATGAATTTTGTCTTAATCGCAAGTATTTCGACTATAAAGACTCTAAAAATATTACTAATACTACTAATGAACCTATAGGTCTTTATAGTATTTCGACTATAAAGACCTGTAGGTTCATTAATTGCAACATTGCAGTGCTTTATTTGTATTGATTTGAGTTGGATCTATGAAAACCTTTAATAAATGTTATTTTAGGTTGTGTGTTATCTTTAGTTTACGTTGAAGTGATTTTTAGTAAGTAGTTAATAAAAGTCTTCTTTTGTATAAAATATATGAAATTTGTGTAATTTTTAACTACCACTAAGCATATAAATATTTTACGGACTTTCACTCAATTTCTTTTTGGAAGGAAACCTTATTAAGTAGGCAATTTAAATGCTCTTCGTGATACGATGTAAGATTATATATAATGAAAACTGTAACACGAACTTTTTGAAGCAAGCTTTGGTAGACTTACCAAAATGTTTGAAAAACTTTGACGGTGAAGATGTCTAATAAAAGTTTCATATATTTCTAAGATAAATAAGTATTTTTCTGTATATATTGTTAAGTAATAAATACATTTTAAATACTAAATGAGATAGTTAATATAAAGTATTAATAATGTGCTATATAGGTTGTAGCTGTCTTGCTTAAATGTGTATAAAATATATATATCAATAAACGAATTAAAACAGATCGATAAGATAAGAAAATAAAAAATATTCACTGTATAGTGGCTTTATTTATGCGGGCAAATTCATCAAAGAACTTATAGCCCTCAAACTACTAATAGGGCTCCACTTTAATTATTTAATATAATAATACTTACTAAGGTTAATAAAGTATAAAACATATATGGATATCATAGTTCAATATACAAAATGAAAATGTTACACTCAAGTAATTCATAATATTTATGTAAAAGAAATGTAGCGACATCTACCTCAATTTTCATGAAATACCCAGCCCTTAAAGGTACCCTTCATGTCTACAAAACAAAAGTGTTACATTGCAGTCATCGAGTACTCGCTAGGTGGCGTTTACTACAGTCGACTATTATTATTAAATGTATGATATATTTAATAATGTAATCATTTTATTACAAAATTTTTATAAAAAAAATATATATATAATTATATAAAACATATAATTATAATACTTATATTTAATAAAATATACATGATATGATATTTTGTAGCATAGCTTTCTAATGCTTTAATAAATACTATGCTTAAATTTTCTATATATAAAAAAAATCGGAAAAAAAAGTATCATTATTGTAAAGGACGTAATAAATTTAACGACAGGACGTCGGGTGAGTGACTCATTTTTTCCGCTTCGCTCGGTCTGGGGTCTGGCGAGTAAAAAGGTTGTATATCAGTCAATGTCCGCCGGCCATTTTAATTGTAAACCAATTTATTGCCCTTAATAGGAAGTTACGGATTTCGAATTTATATCTGTGGTTTGTAATCATCTAGGAGTTGATTTTCGCACTATTTTCTGGCCTATGGAATAGCTTGCTCTTTATTCAGTGTTTTGGTCTTAAGTGAAAAGTTGCCTAAAGTTTAAAATTTTATTATGTATAAAAGTTAAAATAAGTTTCTACGTATGTATTTCAATTAAAATAATATTTATATCATTTATTACTATTATAAATATATTATTATATATTTAGGAATCAACTTAATAAAAAGAATCTTGGCTCATCATATATCATATAAATATATCATATTAAAGATTTCATACCTCAATGGATGAAGAAGCGACTTAACGAATATACTTTAACTGTTGTCCACAGTATACAAATTATAAATATAAATACTTAAGGCTTATTATTAAGACTGAAAACATGTTG
This sequence comes from Dione juno, assembly GCA_037127375.1. NCBI lineage: Eukaryota > Metazoa > Arthropoda > Insecta > Lepidoptera > Nymphalidae > Dione > Dione juno. Next base: position 9,265 of record JAXRJS010000121.1, on the reverse strand, counting down.
GTTGTGGGTGTGTGAGTTTCACCACTCAACATAGTATCTCAAATTCCAGTGGTAAGAGAAGAACGTCGTATCTAGGCGATTCTTAGCTCTTGGTTATTTCTGCTAATCGGCTGCTATATGCGGGATAGGACAAAGTAAACATACAAAATATATATTGCATATTTAATTTTATTATATAATTGAATATTAATTTTATAAAAGTAGTAAATATTTAGTTTCTAAAATGGATAAAAGTAGTGTTTTTACGTACTTTAAAAAAGCATGTTGATCGAGTTTCTATAAAATCCCTACAAAAGATATATATATATATATATATATATATATATATATATATATATATATTATATATATATATATATATATATATATATATATATAATATATATATATATATATATATATATATATATATATATATATATATATATATATATATATATATATATATATATATATATATATATATATATATATATATATATATATATAATTTTTTAGTCTCGGTAAAAGTAAACGCAGCGGGATATTTTAGTTTCTCGAAAATGTTAATTTGAAAACATGATAAATGGTATTACGTAGACGATATCGTTTCTTAGTGGTGAGTAAAACAAAAATGTTCAATATATATGAGATAAAGTTTTATATATATTAAATGAATAAAAAATATAACCTATTGATGTAATGGCGTTCATTTTGTTGTTTTAATGTGAATGTGTAGTTCTAAATAAACAACAAACGTAACATTCTAAATAAAAAATATAAATAACTTTTGTAACTAATTATTTTTGTCAAAAACAAAGTCAAGTGCGAGTAGTACTCGCGCACCGAGAGTTCGGTAACTATTTCATGATTGTAGGAATTCCGCTGACGAAGTATTTTCATTTTTTGTATTTGTTGTTATAGTGGTAACGGAAATGCATCATTTGTGAAAATATCAGCATTCTAGCTATTACGGTTTATGAGATACAACCTGGTGACAGACATACAGCGGTCGCTTAGTAAAAAGGTCCTTTTTACCCTTAGGTACGGAACCCAAAAAACATAGATTTTATTCGTATCTTATACCTGCTCACCATTCATACAATTGCACAACAACGATCATCGTCGTTAAGTAATAAAGTGTGTATATAAAGCGTTAAAATATGCAAATATTTTGCATAATGGACTCTCAATTATGATTAACGTATTTGAATATTCTATGTATCAAAGTTTCAGCACAGAGAGCATATAATGTTTTGTATTACTTATTCAAATATCCATAATCCGTTTGGATAGGTCTATATTTTATAGCCACATGTTGCCACTTCATAAATCTGAAGGCTTAACAGGGTAACGGACCTTAGTAACTTCAGTTGGGACATTAACCATTTGCTGAGATCCCTGAATATTTCAAGCTCTCTCATTCATAATCCTTTAGTGTAAACGAGACAGCATCTAAATATATGTTTGGTATATAACTATTTGCTGTAAGGACTAATAGGTTGGCATTATTGTTTCTATGCTAATAAAACTGATTCACTAGTGGTTAATTCCATTTAAGTCACATTAAACGTATTTACAAAGGACTGTAGGAATTTCGAACACTTAATATCCATAATCAGCTAAGTTAGGCTAATGTAATAGGTTAAAATAATCCTTATAGAATTATAATAAAACTATATATAAATAAAATTGCAGTGTCTGTTTGTTTCAATAATTGTGTTTTTTCAAGTGAATTTATAGTCATTTACACGTTACTAAAATATAAAAGAACATTTTTAAATGTCGTATCTGTCTGTCTTTCCGTTTGTTAATATCCGAGGCTAATATCCGAAACAGATAAAACGTTAACAGATAAAACAAAGTTATTTTAAAGGAAAAAGAAAAATACTTATATGTACAAAACAAGTATATAATCTGATAAATCGATATTCTCCGATTTACGCCAGTAACATCGATCAAGAGGGTGAAGCCGTGCCGAGTCGTTAGTATTAAATATAATGTGAACGTATGGATAAACATGTGTAAAGTGATTTTTTAAATATTATACTACTTAAAAGTACATGTATATCGAGTTTATATAATTTATCACGTTTTTTTACACGTACAGCATCTATCGTTATATAGGATGACGGCATTCAACATCTACCGTGTTATATCTAATTAAATTACCAATTTTGTAAAATAAAACTGAAGTATATTCAAAATATATAGTGCGAGTCAGAATCACGCACCGGTTCTGAACCAACATCATGATTGTAGGTCAACGGGACGAATAATTTTAAAAATGGAAACAAACTTAAGTTTGTTGGCGTACTAATTTTGTATGAAATAAACGACACATACAGTTTGTAATATATTTTTTGTGAGACATCCATAAATTTTCGATTTTCTTTTAATATTATAACTTCTGAGTTTTTGCCAAATTTCATAATTCTATTTCAACGGCACCATATATGTTTTGATTACACGACGAATTTCGTACAAAAATGGCAAAAATGCAGCAAAAAAGGTAATGAAAAGCATAAAAATTTGACTTTTCTGTGCTCCAAGGGTCTATTGGCAGTGATTACAAATGGGCAGACAAACGGATAACAAAGTGCTTCTATAAAAGTTTCGTTTTCTTTTTTTTTTAAGTACAGATTTCTAAAAATGAAGCATAAACGCTTGTATTATTTGCGTTGGCTTAGAAGTTTATTTGGTTTTTCTGTAATCTAAGGAATTATTCACCTGGATATTTGATATTAATTTTAGCTTGATACGTTCAAGCCTCCTTGAGAAAAATGGTCTTGAGAGAAGGACGGACAGAAATACAGGTGATCCTATTAAGGTTCAGTTTTATTATTTGGTGATACGGATCTCTAAATATATATCCTATTATAGCTTATTACAAAATATTTAATTATTGGACCCGAAACTCCGGTACTAGATGAACAAATAATTGAATTGTAAATGCTACAATTATAGGACTAGAAGCAGAATATTTACGTGTTAATATCAATTTAGTCCTTAAACATGAGAAGGTTCATAAATCAGTGTCAGCACGATGTAACCAAATTGTTATTTATGGTATTATGGCAGCGCCGCCTTGTGTCAGCCGCATTTACGCTTGATGATAGATCTAGGCTTACAAAGCATCACGTCCTCCAACAAAGACGTGTGCTACTTATATTATGAGCGGGATTTATTAGATAGCAATTATATCATTATTAATAGTAATTTATTACCGTTTAAACGTTTAAAATATTTTTATATTGCTTATTGTTGCCTTCTCGCTCCATGCTGCTTTTACCCATTTCCTCACTATCATAAGTTGGCTGGTTGGTTGGTTTTGTATTCAAATATTATATATTTTATATACTGCTCATTCGTGCGAAATAAACGACAAGTAACTTATTAAAAAAGTAAAAAATGATCATCTTAATTTAAATTGGATGCTTATTTATATATGATATAGAAATCTACCTATACGAGGTCAACTCCATATAAGGGTCTCCACATAATCGTGCGGGCGCAATCTGCCAATATTGACGCTTGAATTTACCCTCTAATTCAAAGAGATTTGTCGGACTGAGTGCGTCCTCGCTTCAATAGAGTGTAGGGTTTTATTGAAGCCTGTTGGCTTTTCTCGACTGTTTGTAAAAGTATTGTTTCCTTTTTTGTTACTTTGTACAGCAGTGGTTTTCATTTTGCATGGTATTTATTATCAAGCTTAGAAATAAGTTAAAATACTTAATATATGTACATATTTTGTTACATGGAATTTGTTAAGTACAGTTAGCGTGGTAAAGCTTACGTAGTTTGGTAAACAAACTGATATATTTTTTAGCTTCACGCAGTTTGAGGGCCGAAGGAATCTAATGTTAAGATATTACATTACCCGCTTTCCGCCTTTATAGGCATTGCATGTTGAGTGGTGGAACTCAAAGCTGCTCTTTTGCCTTGTTGCTAGAGCGAGATAAATGTAAATAATTAATTCTCCCCGAGTGGGAATTGAACCCACGAATCGTTGCATTTTCAGGCAGACGCTATGCCTCTGTGCCAGCAACTTTATTTGCGTTCACTTTGTGACACTTGCTGTTACTACAACTGGTTGTCAGAAAATCTTACTGCAGAGAATCTAGAGTTAAGACACTCAGTTTTTCATTTTTCTTTCAACGTCACGCTTACCGAAGCAGCGAAATAAAACACTGGAGGAATTTATAACATTGCAACTATAATCACACGCTAACCAAATTTTTAATGATTTATATTTCATGAATGAATTTTTCCAGACTTTTTAATTTTTGTATGTCACTTATACTTAGGTTGATATGTCTTTGATTATTTCTTATATTTTGACTATTATAGTTCTTCATCATATGTTCCAGATCTGGAGTTTTCATATGGCAATGGAAAGCGCTAAATATAATGTAATAAGGCAGAATATTTTTTAATTATAGTTTATCTAGACTACTAGACAACAAAACAAATAAATAACTAAAATGTGCAATATGTGTACGTTTAAGTAAAATAAAAGACAATAAAAAAAAGATGTGAGTTCTGTTATTATTTTTTTGTAAAAATATTTTATGTACACACTTTTTTAATGATTTATTATGGTAGAGAAGATAAGAGAAACTACTAATTCTCCTTTTAGCAGAACTGTTCGTAAGACTACTTCCCAAAGGACACAAATTAATTGACTTTATTAATATTTCTCTAGTAATAATATTTCATTAAATAAAGAATATTACGACTTATTGTCCATTCAATCATCTTTTCAATTTCTTCTATATCTATTATTCATTATCTCAGTAGTTACCTACCGCAAAGAAACGGTAATTCAAACCGCACAACTTCGAGAAGCTTTCATTCAAACTTGTCGTTTCAATGAATGGTGGATGACTCGGTTTGTCCATAACTTTGCCGATTTAACTCTGTGTGATTGTTCCTGGCTTAGTTACACTTTCTGTCTAACTAATTATGTTTGAAATCAAGAGAATATAACTATTGTAATTGTAATATTATTATATGGTTATACTTATATTATGCGGCACAGAAAGATTTACTAAAACTACATTTATCACCATAGTATACACATAGTATACACCTCAAAGTATTTAATTTAACTTCTTTTTAGTATTCCGTACTTCAAAAGTACCGCACTTCATCACTTCGTGTCTGTCTCTCTGTCTGTCTGGCAATATAGTTGTTCTCAAACAGTTTTATTAGCTTTTTATCGAGCTGAAATTAATATAAAATATATAGGTATATGGCTATAGACCTTTGGATCACAGAACAAATCAAACTAGTTATTCAATGTAATCAAAAGAAACAAACGTTTATATTTCGATTGTCGTTTATTGTATGCAATTCGCCCGCGTAATTGAAATTTAAAGTGTACTTCCCGTTGGACTACAATTATGAAATTTGGTAAAGAATTAGAATAATACAGATAAAGGGAATATACAAAGTTAGAGCATATGCGCGCAAATAAATGTGTCATGTCGTTGACGTATCATCGTGGAATTGATATGGAACCCTCGGCGTACTAGTCAGTCTCAGACTGGCTCTTGACTGATACTATTATCTATTATATACCATATATATATATATATATATATATATAATATATATATATATATATATATATATATATATATATATTATATATATATATATATATATATATAGATATATATATATATATATATATAATATATATATATATATATATATATATATATATATATATATATATATATATATATAGATATATATATATATCTATATATATTTATATATATACATATATATATATATATATATATATATATATATATATATATAATATATATATATATATATATATATATATATATATATATTCTTTGTATGTTCATTTAGCACCAGGTTTTTTTTCTTATAATAAAAAAAATATAAACGTTAGTTAAATTGTAAAAGTTACTTTTATGTTAAATTAATTTCTTGAAACGAGAACACGATTTTTACAAGTGATCAATATTCTTTAATAGTTATTACTGGCACTAAGGATTTGTATACCACTGATTAAATTTCCTGAGAAGCTGTATCATAATCGAAATCTTTCGCTATAGCCTCTTAATGATACGAAGTGACGAAATGTGCCACAAAAACGTTTTTGGTTTATAATCTTAATATTATATCAAGGTTAAAAATATAAAGATTTTCTATAAAAATTATTTTAATATTTATATCATTTTGATGTTGGATGAACATTTCTAGTAAAAGTGCTATCTCTACTTAGTACTAAGTTTTCTGAACTTTTATAATAAAATCCGCAATCATGCTATTTTTAAATAAAAGTTGAATTCATTCTTCAATAAGCATAATCAATGCGTAGTACTGAAGAAGAAATTATACTTATTTTAATATTTTTTATCTGCATTATAGAAGACATTTTTTTATTTATTTAAATAGGAGGTTATAAAATGGGAACAAATATATTCACAACAAATGAGGTGAAGCCTCTTATCATGTATGTACGCGTAACACTACAAATGACATTGTCGAAAACAGGTGTTTAAGGTTATCATAATATATTGTCAAACATTTTCATATTTCTCTTTGTATATAACAAATTATATAATACAATTTTTGTAATAGGAACTACTATTAAGATACTAGCGACCCGCCTGATATCAACACTCAATATATTTTTTTTATTCTAAATAATCCAAAATTCTAATGCAAATTACGATAATGTCAAATATGTTAAAATTTTCATATTTGAAGTCACTATAAATACGCTGCAAGTTCACAAATGCAATTCAGTTTATTAATAAATAATCGAGTAGTAAATGAATGAAACATTTTCACTTCCTTTGCTCTGGCGACAAGGCAAAAACGCGGCCCTGAGTTCCGTCACTCTACACGCAATGCTTCGAAAGGCGGAAAGCGGGGAACGGAGTATCTTAACACTAGATCCCTTCCCTACCCTGCTATGTGCGGGATACAGCGTGAAGTTAAAAAAAACCAAAAGTTTTTAGATTCATTTTCGGGATACAAACACATTTTTCTGCATTCGTGTTAGATTCGATTCGTGTGTCAGTTACATAATGTAACTGCAACAATTACATATTATCTCGTATACTAGTACAAAGGGAATAATTAGGTCATATATGATTATGCGTAGGTTTATGTGTACGCAGCGCACGCAATGGAACCTTTCAAGCTCTCCCGTTATTGTAATATTTTTTTTGTAACTTCAGTTTTACTAGTTATAGCGTGATGTAATATAGGGAAAGGCTAGATCTATCTAGCATACGAAAATTCCAAAAATCATATTTTGGCTTCTCTTACTTATATAACGACTTCCTGGAGTATTTGTTGTTAGTTTATTTTAAAACTATAAAATTGACCCTATATACAGCTTCTAACCGACTTCCAAAATGGAAGAGGTTTTACGTTCGACATGTATATATTTTTTATGTATGTCACTCGATATCTAGTAATCTGTAAAAAGCTTTAATATTTTTTTGTTTGAAAAATTCTACTCTGAGGTAGTCCTATTGTCACCATGTCAGAATCTGATGATGGAATCCCAGGATAAAATACGGAAACCTTTATATTTTATAGTTGTTTTATAATTAAAAAAAAACATATATCTACTCCTTGTAGTCATCGTCTATGATAAATCTAATCCGTTAATCGTCTTATAAAAATCCGTTATTTTTGATGTCGGTGGCACGGCAAAAATAATCAAAAGCTAACTACTAAGTACATTGAATGAGAGAAATACGCCGACTCCAAGAATATTGGATTTAAATAGTAAGTAATAGTAAGTATAAATATGTATGTATATACGTATTTATTATTTATAGTATTTATATTTATTTTATTTATTCTAAAGTAATAATTTTTTTTTCTACTTTTCATTTGGCGTTTAAGTTTGTACATATAGTTTGGTACAATTTTATCAGTCAGTAAGTTGGCTAATTTTTTTGTTTAAAAAATAATTATATATTTTTATACGTATATATATGGATTAAAATATTCATTAAAATTATATTTTTGTCCGTAGAATACTGATGCTGAAAATAAGATAATGAGTAGATTATTTGAACCGATCTAAATAAATCGTTATAATGTAAGGAAGGAAGCAAATAAAATTACAAGTCACTGCTTACACCTAATCGATGTGACGTGTAATTTACTAGATAGCAAATTGTACTGCCTTAATTTATATTTGCTTTGGTGATTTATGTAGAGTCACGTCACGCTTGTAACGTTTTATCTGCCTTTATTCTAAGCTGAGATCCAACCATGCAAAATTTACAACTTTGAATATTAAATCGAAGTTAGTACCCAAAATAATACGATATTTGCAGATGATCGTTAAGGAAAAGCTGTTTGATTTGATATTTATAATAATTTTAACGTCAATTTATTACTTTGACGTAAATATTAAATATAGTTATAGTCAACATTTATAATAATACAGATGAGAAGTAACTATTTAGTATTCCGTTTAGCATTTAGTACCAGGCCCATCTCGTTGTAGGAATAGGAGTTCCGAGCAGCGCCTTGGACTTGCGATCCAAGTGTAGGCTTAAAGGAGCCCATTTATAATGCATTAACACTCACCTCTACTGTCAGAGTTTCTCCCACTTCCTTACCAAAGTCGAAATCATTCTACTAGTGCCGCCTTTAAAGTACGCTCTAGAAATTAATAAGTAATAGTTCTACACAGATTTTTTTAGTAAACTATAGAGATATCACTGTTATACCTCTCGCTCCTACTTCAACCGTATATAAATTTAACTTTAAGCCTATTCTTGGTAAGTTCGTTAGTAAGTTAGATAAGTACCTGTAATATATTATTGAATATTATTTTGTAACAACGGAAAAATATTTTTATAGATTTTCATAATATCTATGTAACTTTAAATGCACTCCAAATTTTGAAGTAACCCTGAACATTTTCAAAACGTTTCCTGATCTTTCTGATACGTAAGTCCATGATATCCTGTAAGTGACGAAAAAATTTCGTTTAAAGGTAAGTTAAAAGATGTGGAAAACTGGAAATGTCTAGAGATAGGAGTTTACCCAAAACTGTTAAAAGGGTGAGCCATTAGGTGCTACGTCGATCCCCTATCAGAAACAAATAAATTACGCCTTTTAGATAAGGTGTCTAACTATTTCAGTAATATCGGCTTTTCGTATTGAATATTACACATATTTCTCTCTATGGTTAGCATTTTTTACTCGACTCAAAATAACAATAACAAATAGATCTGATCGATGCGGTCCTGACTCAAAGGTG